>JAOWMA010000109.1:113017-144961 GCA_025962755.1 Colletotrichum tropicicola
CCCCCCCCCCCCCCCCCCCCCCCCCCCCCCCCCGCCCCCCCCCGCCCCCCCCCCCCCCCCCCCCCCCCCCCCCCCCCCCCCCCCCCCCCCCCCCCCCCCCCCCCCAAACTTCTTTGTGGAAAGGAAACCATTTGTTAAACGGTCTAGCCCAGTTGAAACGGATGTTAGCCCATGTTGAAGGGATTAGAGAGTAAGCGAGGGACGTGTTCTCACTTGTCGGATTGTGACCGCCTGCTGCCCGCCACTGAAGGCGATGTGCTTCCTTCAGGGGATGTTTTTAGGCCCTCAAAATCGTTCTCCAGCTCGGCAACGTCATCCAGATGGGGGCCGTCGTCGGTAAGGGCAGGTTCCCGGTCGGGGGCCCTCAGGTCGGCGGCGATGGGGTCGAACTTGACGCCATTCTCTGCCAGGAGGGTCTCGTATTTTTTGAGTCTGTCGACGAGGTCCCTCTCCTGAAGTCGCTTCTTCCTCCGCCTCGGTGGTTGCGGGGGTACCACTCGACATTCCACCCTGGCTTTGACGCAGTTGGCGCATGGCTTGTTCTTGTCGCAACGCACCTTTCGCTGTTGGCACAAGACACACGAGGTGCCCCTGGTAAGCTTCATGGCAGCCATGGGGTCGGGTTCGGGTGGAGGAGGAGCCCTCGGCGGAGGTGGGAGTTGGGCTTCGCCCGACATGGTTTATTATGTGGATGCCGGCAGCCTTGGGCATGCAGAATGGCGAGACGGCGGCTGACGGGCCTACCTGGCAAACGTCCTTGTCGGCTGGTTTGTCCCCGGCTCGGATCCGAGGGGCGAAGTTGCAGCGAAACGTTGACAAGACGCGGCATGAGTTTAAAGGAGAAGCCAATGAACCACCATGGGCGCAGATGCTGCCAAGAGCCTGTAGGGGTAGGGTACGTTTGTGGGATGCTGAGTGCTGCCGGCCGTTTTTCTCTTTCCTGGAACGAGACGGCGACAAGATCCCGCGAGGATTGTGAATTGTCCGAGACACTGTTGAAGCCGGGGTGTACGGGGATCTGTGTGAGTAAGGTAGAGGTTACCTTGGGTAGATGCGCCACCAGAGCAAGCAGGCAGCAGCTCAGATATCCGAGGTGGAGACAGACGTGGGCGTAAATTGAATCGACTGCGCGCACCACTTTGTTCGGAACACAGATAGAAAGAGAGAAAGTGAAGGGCAAAGGCAGGGCAAGAGCAGGCTGCTCAGCTATGTTCCAGCCGGCAAGGTACCCGTGAGGACATGCTGTGGCCGGGGACGGGGACACGACCTGTGAGACAAGACGAACGACACGGCCGTGTGCGCTTCCAGTCCGGTGCTACGTATTGAGGCTCTTTCCTTAGCTTGGGCCCGGTCGTGGGACCGCAGGGCGAAACTGGACGGGGTTGTGGTGATGTCTGAGGGGGAACACCGGCAGGGAGGAGCGTCACGTCCGGGACCGAGAGAGTGCCATCGGTGCAGGCTGACTCCGTTGTCCGGTGCTGCGCAGCAGCCTCGGAGAGATCCAAGCTCCCCGCGGCCAGGGTGCCCGATCCCCATCGCAGCGAACCTCGTCAATCTTCCATTGGCTTGGACATACCCGAGCACCCGAGTCTAGTCCGGAAACGGCAAAAGGGACCCCGCCCGGACACGATCTCAACCTCCGGTGCCCGAAACCTGGATACCACCTCCGGCGAGAATCCACCTGCGCCAGACCCGACCATCGTGTTCTTGTGGACATCCCCATCGGCCTCTGTCTCGAGAGATTGTCTCTACGCCATCCTGCGGGCGCCACCACGCCGTGAGACACTTGAGGGAGCCATCATGATGATGCCCATTTTCTCGCGTCGCGTCGCCCGACGCATGTCATGCGTCGCTGACAATCGCCTCAAGAGAATGCGGTGCCGTCGTATATATAGGTAATCGCCCTAGTTGGCGCTCGTCCGCCCACAGTCGCCCCCTTCCCCTTTCTGGTAGCTCGCCATCTGGTTCGTTTCGCTCTCCGTGATTCATGGGCCGCCCGTGCACTCGAGAGTCCGGACGAACTTCTATCTCTCCCGGCCATCCACTGGTCAATAATTCACCGCTGTCAGGCCACGATCTCCTGCGTCTTTTGTGCCCTTCCTCTGTAGCCTTCTCACGGCATCGCCGTCCCTACCATTGCACAGTTGTCGGCGCGTATTGCTGCGTCGAGACCTGAAATGGCTGAACCGCCGACGAAGCCCGCTGGGGGAGGTACGGCCATGGTCCCCGAGAATGGCGACGTTTTTGGAACTACACACAGCTCGACGCCGACTTTGACACCCAGAGAGAGCGACGAGCATGCGGGGAAACATTCAGAAGGGAAGTCGGAGGAGAGGCCAACGGAGATGCTGGAGGACAAGTCGGAGAAGAAGCCGACGGAGCCGCTGGGTAAAGGGACAGTACACACGCCGACAATATCAACCAACGCGTCGCCCAACGCCAGTCAGCCAGACGTGCCAAAACAGCCCGAGTTGGACGAGAAGGCTGCAATGGAGAAGCCGTCCCCAGAAGATGCTGCTGTGGAGGTTGACGAGGCCGAGGAGAACTTTAGGCCCAAGACTTTCAAGTTCTGGCTCGTCATTCTGTCCAACTTCGTCTCGCTGTTCCTCGTCGCCCTGGACAGAACGATCATAGCAACGGCCATTCCTCGCATCACTGACGAGTTTGGGAGCTTGGGTGACATTGGGTGGTATGGCTCGGCGTATATGCTCACGACTGCCGCTTCGCAGCTGGTATTTGGCAGAGTCTACAAATTCTACAACCTCCGAGTGTAAGTAGCATTGCCCATGATTGCATGGCCAGCCCACGCCCACACCTACTAACCAGCCACATCAAGTGTCTTCCTTGGCAGTATCTTCGTTTTTGAGCTCGGTTCTCTCATCTGCGGAGTTGCCCCGAACTCGCCCACACTGATTGCCGGCAGAGCCATTGCCGGTGTTGGCTCTGCTGGTATATTCACGGGGGCAATGATGGTCATGATTCCGATGGTGCCGCTGCACAAGCGGCCCATGTTCCAAGGTTAGATTAACTTGCGGTCGCTGTCACCGTTGCGTGCTAACACATGGTTGCAGGAATATTCGGCATGGTTTTTGGTCTTGCTTCCGTCATCGGGCCCTTGATCGGTGGCGGGTTCACGGGAACTGTCTCTTGGCGGTAGGCCAACTCCCCCCACCCCCTCCCTGCCCTGAAGTACCTTAGCCTTGTGACTGACGACAGACAACCCGCACAGATGGTGCTTCTACATGAATCTTCCCATCGGCGGGGCGGCTTTCATCTTCTTGTTCTTCATGCTCCAGGGCCCCAAGCAGCAGGTGCATGAGCCGGCGACATTTGTACAGCACATCTTGCGACTCGACCCCCTGGGCACCTTCTTCTTCCTCCCGTCCATCGTATCTCTCCTGCTTGCGCTGGAGTGGGGCGGCGCGACGTACGCATGGAGTGACGGTCGCATCATCGCACTCCTTGTTATCTTCGGCGTCGCATTTTCAGCGTTCGCTGCCGTTCAGGTGTTCATGCCCAAGACGGCCACGGTCCCCGTCAGGATCATCACGCAGAGAACGATGTTGGCCGGTGCGTTCTTCATGCTGTTCTTGGCCGGCTCCATGATGTTGGCTGTGTACTACTTGCCTCTGTGGTGTAAGTAAATTCCCCGTCAGGCCAAGAAAAAGCAAGCTGACGAGTGCACTAGTCCAAGCTGTTCAGGGAGCCGACCCTGTGAACTCGGGTATCTACACCATACCGCTCGTGCTCAGTATCGTCGTATCTTCTATTATTTCGGGAGGCATGACGCAGAAGATCGGATACTATGTACCGTCCATGATATTGTGCCCATGCATCATGTCAGTTGGGTTGGGTCTGATGAGCACATTCCAGCCGGGAATCAGCTCGAGATATTGGATTAGTTATCAGTTCTTGACTGGCTTCGGCCTGGGCTTCGGCATGCAAACTGTCGGCCTCGCTGTTCAGGCGGTTCTTCCCAAGGAAGACGTATCGACGGGCGTCTCGATCAGTTTCTTCTCGCAGCAACTGGGTGCAGCCATCTTCGTTTCAGTTGGCCAGTCTATACTCAGCAACTTATTGGTATCACAGCTATCTGACATCCCGGATCTGCCTGCCGAGGCTATCGTCAGTTCGGGTGCCACTGACTTACGCGGCCATGTGCCGGATCAGTTCTTGGACGTAGTGGTTCGGGCATACAACTATGCATGCACCAGGATCTTTCTGGCGGGAATGGGACTGTCTCTGGCGACACTCATCTGTTCTCTGTGCATGGAGTGGAGGAACATCAAGAAGGGGAAGCACCGTGCCAGCAGGATCGAGCCAGAGGCAGAGGGATAGACATATCGTCGGAGCGGGCACGGTTGGCGGAGGGGAACTTGCTAGCCAACCAATAGAAATGACACGGCCGATGAATCGCGGAATCCCTGGATTATACGCATTGTACTAAGTGGTAGAAGGAGAACAATCCTGACGGAGACACATTACTCTCGGGTATAATACCCTCCCTAAAAGATTGTAAGACTGCTACTTCTGTGGAAGCCCCACCAGATTCTACTAATTTGGGCTGAAAGCCTCCAGTCTCCCGCATTATAGCTGCAGACTACAGAATTGTTAGTCCGTCAGTAATTGGATAGTTTTACACACCAACAAGGTCGAAGTATCACGCTTACAATCATTCAGGGGGTCTGTTGTAGTTGCTGGGCCGTACCGGCGAAGCTACGTCGGCGCGTGAGATGATGAGACAGGGCGGTAGCTCCTCGTAATGCATTCCAGCCTATCTACCGGGGACAATGCTCCAGTCGCCTTCATGTCCGTCCGGCCCGGTCTGCACAGTGCCTTTTCTCACAATCCAATATTTTCTCTGGCCCATCCTCGAGGAAGCCGCACCTTTACCTCGCGTCGGGGACCGGTTGAAATTCAACTTAAATTCAAATCAAGATATTCTGTCCTCTCAAAAGTCTCAGACACCCAATTCAGGGGCTGGTGTGATGATGCCATACCACCCGCCAGTGTGAACGCCGCGCCAACCTCAAGTCAGGGCCCCGTTCCGAAACTGATCGATCAATGTTTCCGTCATCTAGGATCAGGCGCGTAAAGTGTAGAGAGGAACGTCCTGCTTGCTTGCGTTGTACCTCGACCGGAAGGACTTGTGATGGCTACGATAAGACCATGTCATCCCGGCCGAGGGAGGCCCAGAGTGTGCGCTCTGCAGCTATGGTTGTCCAAGAACGCTACTCGCCGGCCTGGTTGGGTAGCCACTCAATCCATGGTCTGCGTCCGCTCGTTGCTGACATTGATGGCATACAAGCCGAGCGCCTCTACTTCCATCGCTTTCGCCGCATCGCCGAGGGTGACCTCTGCAACCACGTCACTAATCTCACGGGTTTCTGGAGCCGGCTCGCGCTCCAGCTGAGGCACTCGGACCAGGATGCTATTCTTGCCCTCGGCTCCACCTATCACGTTTACCACCTAGTCGGAGATCCCTCATGGGGAGGACGGCCCGCCGCCTCACGAGCTCGAGATCTTTACAATCCAGCAGTATAGTATGGCCATGCCAAAGCTCTCGAGCTATGCTCACGTTCCGACGAAGGACATGATCATCGCTACTCTACTGTGCTGCGTGTCTTTCGTCTGTGCTGAAATCTTAAGGAACAACTGGCGTCCCGCCTTGACTCACCTGTCCAATGGCCTGCGCATCATCGTCCAGTACACTCGAGACGTATTCGCTCTAGTCTGGAGAACCGGAGACCACCGAGGGGACCATGAATTCTGGGCATAAGCCGGCCCCCGGCGTCAGCACGAGATCTTGACGCACAGAGTGCCCGTTACGCTGAGCTGGTGACCCTGGCTAATACACCGAGGATTTTCTGTGAAGCAAAGAGAAATGACGACACTGCCTCGGTCTTTCACCCTAGTTAGACATCGGCATCATCCCGCCTCTGGATTTCATTATCGTCAGTTGCCAGGGCCCTGTTGTTCAACAGGGGGCTTTTCGCATCCTCGGAGAGTGTCCGCAACGAGAAAACCTCTGGGATGGTACCTGCGTTCGAAACCTGCTGGTCACCGCTAAGAATATCAGGTACGACCCATCATTGCCGTTAGAGGAGGTGGGCACGCCACTTGCATTCGGCAAGAGAATAAGCTTTGGAACTGCAAATCAAAGTGGAGCAGGATTGACTTGGATGTCGAGGAGAACGTTTGAAATGCATGCTTGTTCGGCAATGCCTGATAACATAAATCAAGCACTACATACATTCGCCGCCAATCTCATGCTGAATCCACACAATACGCTGCTGAGACGGGGAATTGGCGTAAAAAGCGCGCATGTTTGTGTTTGAATTTGCTCGTTCTGGCGCCTATTAAGACTCCCCTTCCATTCCGTGAATCAGGTACGTACCTTTTCGTGGTCGGGGCAGACGCCACCAAGAGCCCCATTGACCACACAGCAACTCTAAAGCAACTTCAACTATCACGCGTCGCACCCGATCGCTCCCTGCAGCCTCGGGCACAGTCGCAGACAATGTCATCATTTCCGCACGAAGTACCCGCGATCACGGAGGAGAAGACCGGGTTCGATTTGAATGTCCAGCATGGCCACCAAGATCTTGTCCAAGCCGTAGCCTTTAACGCCTACGGCGACCGCTGCGCAACCGGATCAGTCGATGGAAAGATCAAAGTCTTCAATCGTCACAAAGATGGAGTTTGGCACCATTGCGACACCTGGGGCGCCCATGGCGGCGAGATTCTCGAGGTAGCAATCCCCATCCGCTTGTACATCCCAACGTGACCCTAGTCTGACCTCTCACCGTCATCAGCTCCAATGGCTCCCTCCGACCGTGTACCCCAACCTCATCGCATCTCTGGGCATAGAGGGGCGCTTCAAGATGTGGGCAGAAGACCCATCTGCCGCCCCTGGCCGCCGCTTCAGCGCCAGCAACCGCGCGACGACCAGCAAAGCCGCCTACGAGATGCGCTCCCCAAAATACCCATACCGTTCCTTCTCTATGAAGCACAATGAGGAGACACGGCACACGTATTTGGCGCTGCTTGCCTCCGACGGGCGCCTGGTGGTGTACGAGAACGATCAGCCCGAGAACATGTCTGAGTACACATCGATCGACGAGTTCAGCATATGCCCTAAGCCGAGTCGCGGCGAGGAAATCAGCTTCAAGGTCCGCTTCGACCCGAATCCGGACCCGTGCTACAATGCGCTGCAGGCGGGAGTGGCGACCGATTCGCTTGGACTGCTCGTGGGGGGCATGTCGTCGGTCAAGATCTATCGGTCGAGGGACGTCATCACGACCTCATATGGCGTCGCCCAGTCGCAACGCGAGTTCTACCTGGCCGTCGAGGTTGGCATTCACAAGGGCCTCGTGCGTGACGTCGCGTGGGCGCCCGGCAACATCAGAGGGTATGATATTGTCGCGACGGCTTGCCAGGACGGCTTCGTCCGCGTTTTCCGTATCGACACACCCCACTCCTCAGATGATGACAGGACATGGTCCACCGCGGAGCTTACGAGGCAAGAGATCCGTCAGCCCCTGACATCTTCACGAGCTGGCCAGCAGAGTGACAGCAAGCAATATCAACAGCATCAGTCTGGGCTGAGCGCCAGCCTGGCCAAGTCGGGTTCCCACGCGGAACGGCACTTCTCTGGCCAGCCTGGGCAGGTCAAGCACGTTTCTAAGGAGATTGCGAAGCTTGATAGCCACCGCACCCCAGTCTGGCGTGTCGGATTCGACGACGACGGTCAGATCCTCGCCAGCACCGGTGATGACGGAAAGCTGGTGTGTTATCGCCAGACTCCGAGCGGTTCTTGGGCGAAAAGTTCCGAGCTGGCCATGGTTAAGACGAGAATGGCCACACCTTGATAGATTGATTCGAGTAATCTGTACAAGAGTGCACCGAAGCTGCCTTCGAGAGACTAAACCATTTCCGAGTAAGTCTTCTTCCTGCCGCATCGGCGACGGAGTAGCCCAGTCAGAGCACGATCCGGTCGAAAAAGCTGGCCAGAATAAGTGTCGTTTAGTGCGACGGCGGCTGTGGGCCCGGTTGATGAACTGCGGCGCTGGAATGACTGCCACTTAAGCCAAGCTAGTTCGACCATGAAGCCCTGAAAAACCAGCCTGATCACTGCATCGAGGCGTGGAATGGGTGCTGCAGAGAATGTAGTCGCAAGCAAGGGGATGTTGTGGATGGAGGACGCGGCATTTGCCGTTATGAGACGTCACGATTGTACCAAGATCAGGTTTTTGTTAGATACCCAGTTGAAAGATTTCACAATCTTCCGCTTTTTGGAGAGAACGATTGTCAAACGCCCGTGGTTGCACACTATACGAACAGCAAGTAGCACACTTTCCCTCCCCCCCACCCTTTTGGTCTAGTAATTCTTTACTTCCTGCGCTTCTGACCTCCTCCGCCACCCTCGTCTGCTGCTTGGCGTTTCCGGCCATTCTTACGCCAGAACTCCTTGCTCTCCTTCTTCTCTCTGGCCTCTTTCTTCTCGTTGGACTCGGCGAGCTTCTTGCGGTACTCAACCCGTTTTTCTTCCTTTTTGGCCGCGCGACGGGCCAGCTTGTCATTACGGATCGTTGTAAGCTGTTGCAGCAGGTTGCGCGCCGTCTTCTCCTCTTTGTTGAGCACAACGGCCCGCTTCTGCATATAGGTCTCCTTCTTCTGCTTGCGTGCCTGCACAATCTGCGACTTGAAAGGAAGCTCGGCCGCAAGAGCGCGGGGCACGCGTAGCGGGTTGAAATGGCGCGTCTCACGCTCAATCTTGCGGTACTGGCTATTCTTCTGCAGCGGCGTCTCGATGCCCTCGGCGCGGCGCACCTCGCCCGTCAGTCGCATCGCCTGCCAGCCGATGAGGTTCGTCACCGGATTATAAAAGCGGTGCGGCTTGATGGGGTACCATGCGCGCAGGAAGACGATATCACTGTACAAGATCTTGTCCTCGAACGTGGCGCGGAAGTGGCCCTCTGGCTTGGACAGCGCGCGCTTGATCTGACCGCGCACTCCGGACACCGTCTTGATGGACGCGCCCTCGAATTTTGCGATCTCGAGCGCTGAGTTGAACATGCCCTTGATAAAAGCTGTGTTCTTGTGGATCTTGTCGGCTGTACCCGTGAGTTTGAGTTTCTTGACAATTTCTGTCGATTCGTCCACGCTGAGGACCGTCCCCGTGGCCGCTATACGAAACCCGGGGTTGGCGGAGGAAAAGGACTGAAAGCATACGAAACCAGTGTTGGGCGCGATGAGCGGTCCATAGATGGTTCCAAAGCAGTGCATGTGCTCTGGTGTATACTTGAGCATGCGGTTTCTCGTTCTCGAGTCCGAAATGCTGTAGATAGGCAAGGTCTGGAACCGCCTCCAGCCGAGGGAGAAGATCAACGGGTCGTTAGTCTTTAGGATCTTTTTGTGCCATCGGTGCTTCTTGATTCGCACCTGGACGAAACCAAACCTGTCCTCGGTCGGTGACAGACCGCCCAGGATGATGGGCATACGGGGGTTGAACATGTCGACAAACTCGGCCGGGACACCCTCGAGCACAATCTTAGCATACTTGCCAGCCTTATAGCCCTCGACAGCAGCTCTTTGCCTCTCGTCGAGGTTCTCAAACTCGGCCTTGTTGATGTCCAACTGTTTCTGGATCACGGCCTTCTGCGCTTCGTACCACTCGTCCTCTCCGAATTCCTGGTCTCCGCCTTCCCGCCGGGCGTTTGCCTTGTCGTTCATGAACCCTTCTCTATCTTCCTCTTCGAAGCGCAGCTTCAGTTCTTCTTTCCGTTTCGCGTTCTTTTCGCGCTCCGTATCGAAAGCTTCCTCTTCTGCGGGCTCTTCGGGGCCGTGTTGTTCCCCAGTCTCAAGGTCCTCAAAGACACCGTCGCCCTCGTCATCCTCGTCGTCGTCGTCGATGCCGTCGAACTCATCGTCCTCTTCTTCATCCTCCTCATCATCTCCGTCGCGCAAAGTTGCTGCGGTAAATCGCCGTCTTAAGGCCTCCACGCTCCCTTCCTGTGACCATTTTGCCGCTAGATCCTCGTAATCGTACAGGGGTATCGATCTGTCCTCGGCCTTGTCTTCTTTCTCCTGCTTGGACTTCTTGAAGAACTCCTCATCGTCAGAAGCTTCGATGTCCTCCGCCTCTTCGTCTTCGTCTTCGCCACGCCACTTCTTCAGCGCCTCTTCCGGCGTCATAGAGTCATCGTACATGAACCTGGCAAGGTCTGGCGTATGGTAGGAGCGCCTCTTGCTGTGAAGCTCCCTTGCACGCTCTGCCATGTTCTCCTTCCACTTTAACGCGGCAGCCTCCTCGTCTGAATTGAGGTCTTCGTCATCCACATCCTCGCCATCATCCTCATCTTCCAGCCCAGATATTGAGCCGAGATCAGAGTCACTGTCGGCGAAAGCGACGTCCTCTGCATCTCCATTCTTTTCGGCATCCTTTCGGAACATCTTGCCCAGCTTGCTTTCATTGAACTCCTCCTCGATGTCGGAGTCGCCTTCATCTTCACCACTCATGATGCCCTCATGGTCAGGGACTTCATCGTCGGATTCTCCGTCGCGGTCGGCAAAGCGGGCATGTCGGTGAGTTTTGCGGCCAGTATCCTGATCCTCGGCAGTTTCCTTGAGTTGTTCGCCGCCCTTGAAAAGCTGGACACCCTCTTCAGTCTGACCCAGCAACTTTCTCTCGCCCTGGAGACCGATGATGAGCTCCTCGCCCTCGCCCCTCTCGACGTCCTCCGCATCCTTGTCGAAGTTGAACCCCTTTTCTCTCGTGATCCAAATTGCGTCGCCATCGATCTTGAGACCACTGCGGTCTGACATGGGCGCATGGAGCTTCTTCTCCTTTTCATCTAGGCGACGTCGCGTTGTCTTGCCCGTGATCTTAGCAATAGCCTGTTCCATGGCCGGGGTTGGGCATGGATCCGGAAGCACTTCTAAGTTGGAGACACTGAAGTCGCCCAGTCCAGGAACGTGCACTCTTTGCCCCTGCGATGCAAAGTTGGTGCCTCGCAGGTATCCGGAAAGAACGACTGATCGGTCGCACTGGGGATCCTCCTCGATCTTGGTAGGATGGGTGATGTCTCTGTAGCTGTCGATGATGGTGTAAGGGTGCGAGTTTCTCCAGACAAGAGGCCTGGGATTCTTCATGACGGAGAGGAAGCGCGAGATGTTGTGGACCTCGCGATCAGGGTAACGACCGTTCATAACTCCCGAGAGATAGAAAAGGTGTGCGCCCTGGTACAACTCGCTCCACAGCCTCCTCTTCAGTCGCTTCTTCGCATCCTTCAAGGCCTGGGGTTTCCGGAACAAATCGAGATGTGTGAGGATACCAAAAACATTTCCTGGCATTCCGGTGGCGGCCAAGATATTGAGGAACTCCATCGTCTCCATCTCGAAACCGTAATTGCCGTCGATCATAAGCAGGACAATGTCTGCGATCTTGGCCATGTCTACCATGGCCTCCAACTCATTGGGACACTCGACAAAGGTCAAGCGCTGTTTCTTGGAGGTTACAACAGTGATGGGGCCTTGAGGGTCGGAGAGAGTCTCCTTCGCGTATCGTCTGATCAGTGATTTGAGGAGGGTCGTCTTGCCGACACCAGGAGGTCCGACAATAGTGACCAGCCTTGGTGGTGGCTCATCGGGAAGTCGGTCGACGAGGGGAACATGGAGCCGTCTTTCTTTGATCTGTAGACGCGCAAGTCAGCACCGCACATAAGGGAGCAAGATTGAACGTCTCGTACGTCTGAGGATCGCGCGGCAGACTTTGCGAGCTTTCCGGGGTTGGAGAAGGTGAAGGCCTTGGGATTCCGGTCTGGAGAGCATGTCGGTCAGTACAGGCGAATAGGCCAATGCTGTTACTTTCGCAACTTACCGCCCGTATGCCCCTTCTTCTCCTTCGCCTTTCTGTGTGGCTTGTGCACTTGGTCCTCCATGGTGGTGAGATAGCCTCTGCGTGCAAAACGACGAGAAGACGGGCCGCTGGGAGTTTTTTTTTTTTTTTTTTGGCGACCCAGCGGTTATGTTCAATAATTCCAGAAAATTTGTTGCGGGACCAACTTATCTTATCTCTACCTGTATTATCGATAAGATAAAAACTTACCTACCTACCTAGGTACCTAGGCACCTAGGTATCTTACCTTGAAAGCCCCACCAGGCACCTCAGGCCGGTGCCTAAGATACCTAGATACTTCCATTCCCTCTTGAAGACTGCGATATTGTTTACCTTAGGTACCTTACGTACCTAGGCACGGCATCTACATTACGCACCTGAGGTAACTAGGTAGGTAGGCACCTTACCTACCTATCTTAGGTGCAGTGTTACCCCCCTCCCTGAGTAAGCACTAGTTATTCGAGCGATTATCAAAATGTTGCACAGCTGTGTTCCAGGTAGGTACTTGGCTCGAGATTAGCGATTGGGACTAGATGCGGCTATGTTCCCCGAGCGGTACTGCTTCAATCTTATCATCTTGTTTTTTTATTAAACAAAATGTTAAGAAAAAACATAGAAGACTTGACTTTCAGAAGGCCGGCAAATCTGGGATCAGGCAATGAAGAGCAAGAGTAGAAACAATTGTTCGGGTCTCCAGATGGGAGGCACATAGCGGTGACGGCATACCTTAGTTAATGACGAGCATCGTTCTGCAACATGAGGAAGATGGCTGAGACCCAATGATTGGCTTCTCAGCCAAGTCACAAGATAGCAGCGGGCTCCGCAATCGTCCACGAGCAGCAGCAGTAGCAGTAGCAGCCATGTCTCTTATCGTACATCCTTCCAGACAGAGGCGGATGTGAGGAGGCGCTGCATGCGCGGCTTACCTACCCTAGGTTGGATGTGATGCGGCGGGTGTGAGGCAGGTTGTTGCCCAGGTGGTCCACGCATAGCACACACGCGGTGCGAGAAGGGGATGACGTATTCCGCATGGCCACCAACCCACGCTCACTACCTCGCACCCGTTGCTGCATGGGCCTCCCCCCTCTCCGCAGAGACGCCTGCTTGACAGCAGTGCCTTCGCACCCAGGTCCTGTCAGTGGTGGGCAACCTTCTGCCTCGATGAGGCCTGCTCGGTCGGTTATAAAGTCAGCCAGCCAGCCACACCCCCGTCTGTTCTGGCCATCTCAACTGCTGCAACCACGACATTCTCCAACAGCAACACCCCGCTACCAACGCCCACACTCTATATTCACCACCAAGATCGCCAACATGCCTAACACATACATTGTGAGTTGCGGTTCCGCCCGGAAAGCTTTCGCATTTGCTGACGTTGCCCCCTTCCCAGGTCACCTGCAAGGAGGATGCTACCAAGGAGCAGTTTGAGGCGTGCGTGACCCCGCTCGTCAGAGCTGCCATCGGGATGGAGAAATAACATACTGAATCTCTCCGCAGTGCCAAGCAGCATGCCATCGACCAGGGCGGAAAGATTGGGCACGAATACAGCCTGATCAAGGGCTTCTCGTAAGTCAAATTCCCATAGATTTATACTCGACTTCTCGGGCTGACTGGTGCTTCCTCTTAGCGTTGAGTTCCCCGAAGACAAGATCTCCACCCTTGAGAGCCACGAGCATGTCAAGCACGTCGAGAAGGATCAGGAGGTTCGAACCCAATAGAGGTCGAGTCCCGAAGCGAGGGGCTCGCTCTGGCTACGACAAGCTGTGTACATGATTCAGTACATATCTTAGACTAGAATACCGAGATGCGTAATGACTTATGCTTTGTTAGACATGCTCTTTTCCTGCTGCAAAGACGACGCCCGCGCCCTCAAAATTGGAGAGATCATGTGCTTCAGGCGGACAACGCCGTTGAGGTCCTGTCCAGTGGTCTCTGTCCACCAGCAGCCCGCGGTTGGCGCCGGCCCCACCCACGTCTCAGGTCACCACCCGCACCTGGCACGTAGGTAGGCTACAGGGGGCCTGGGCCATCGAACCCTTCAGGCATGGAAGCAAGTAATATCAAGTACCCGCGCACAGGTAGGTACCTACCTTAGCCGGCTGAACCAGCGGGTCCCAATTGCGTATGTCCTCATCTTCATCCTCTCCGTCACTCGTCTCACGCGGAATCCGTCTGACCGCAACACTTCTGACGCAACGCCTACAATGCCGCCATGAGAAGTATCGCCGCACCATTGAGGCCTTTTCGGCCCCAGAGGATACTCCGTCGAACCTGCGCCTCTTGTTCTATCCGTTTCCTTTCTTCACGCCATCATGGTCAGGGCAAGTCCTCACCCCATCTATCGCGTGTCGACGACCACGAGATTGTGCAGCTCGCCAACAAGCCTCAACACCCGTTAAGTCTCGCTGATTTGGTCAAGTAAGAGAGCAGGCCTTTGTTTCCCCTCCTTTCTGGTGTTCCTGCTTGTCTGACACTTCAGCTTTTACCCTAGACACGGACGCCCTCCGCTCAGCGAACAGTCTCTCCTTTCGTCGGCCAACTTCACCCTCTCCCTACTCCCTATCCGACTCGCCCACCGAATCCAGGCCCTCCGAAACCTCCCGTACATTGTAGTCTCCAACCCGAATATAAGCAGGATATACAACAACTATGTCCACTCCTTGTCGACCCTCCTACCCTGGTGGACCAAGGACAACAAGGGCGGCGAGAATGCGGTCCGCACCCTCGACGACGAGATACGCTTCACGGAGGTCCTAGCCGAGCTCGTCGCCACCCACACCGACACCATCCCTATCCTCGCCCGAGGCTTTCTTGAGTGCCGCCGCTACATCAGTCCTGCCGAAGTCACCCGCTTCCTCGATGAGCATCTCCGGGCTCGCATCGGCACCCGCCTCGTCGCTGAGCAGCACATCGCCCTCCATTACAGCAGCCAACCGCACTTCGACCCAGGTGCCAGCCCCACTCCATGTCCGGAACATCCCAGTTACATTGGCGTCATCGACACTGCCCTACGGCCTGCCCACATCATTGAGTCCTGCGCCGGCTTCGTCGCCGACATCTGTGAGCTGCGCTACGGCGTCCGCCCCCTGCTGTACGTTGACGGCGAGCCGGACACCACCTTCGCCTTTGTGCCCATGCATCTCGAGTACATTGTCACTGAGTTGCTCAAGAATGCTTTTAGAGCTACCGTAGAGCGCCGTGACAACAAGGAGCCAATCGTGGTCACCATTGCGCCGGAGCCGCCCGCGCGCAAGCATGCGGGGCAATCTCTGAAGATCAATGTGCCCAAGGAGACTAGAGGCGAGTTTAGGAGCGATGCCATCAAGCCTCTAGACGATAACGTCCCGGGGGTGACAATCCGTATCAGGGATCGCGGGGGTGGTATTGCTCCCGAGGTCTTGCCCAACATATGGTCCTACTCCTTCACCACTTTCTCTGAGGACGATGAGTTTCCCGGTTCCGACAGCGATGGTCTGAACGTGATATCAAATGCGAGTGCAGGTGGTAGCTCGATCGCGGGTCTTGGTTACGGTTTGCCACTCAGCCGCGCCTATGCCGAGTATTTCGGCGGCGGCATTGCTGTCCAGAGTTTATATGGCTGGGGCACAGACGTGTACTTGCGACTGAACGGCGTCGGTAAGATACGATAGAGTGTCGGCGAGTCTCTTCATCTACCTTTGGGGTGGTTTGCCCGTAGTACAATGCAGGGGGGACAAAAAACCATGTGCATGTGGGTGCTGGAACACGCGTCACCAGATACACAACTGGCAGTAGCAGCATTTGTTGAATTGATTCATACGAATTAGTTGGACTACTAGGAGATGTATTACCCTGTGGAAGCCACCCACAGCCAATGCGTTACAAGTAAACACGTGCTCCGAGTGAATGACAGATGAAAACAAATTGATGGAATCCAGTACAACATGTCCGAGTGATCTTGTCTCGTAGATTGTTCGCAACGCCCCAAAGTTTTTGACTAGCCGCCCGCAAATGTCCTCATTATACGACAGAGAAATGGCTCTTATGTACGATTCGCAAATGCCTCTCACATGTTGGCCAACTCATTGTCGATCTGCCTGTCCATGAACGTCCTCCTCTCACCAACGAGGCCGGTCTGCAACCTCTGCTCCACCAAGGCACGCACTTGCTTCTTTGTTACCGTGTCGAGGTCAACCTCGCGCAGGACACCCTGGATGGCCTCAGTGATCATAACATCGTCGGGTCCTTGCATGTTGCCGCGCTGGAAATCGAATGATGAGGTCGACTGAGCACCGGCCCGGTTCAGACCCAGCGCTGATTGCGAGCGGTTGCCGGGGAGGCCAGGCGACAGACTGGCTTGGCCTCGCAGGTTGGAGACACTTGGGCGGTTGCTCGGGTGGTCCTGGTAGGGAGTCTGCATGCGGTGCATATCGTGAGTGCCTAGAGAGGCCATCGACTGCCTGTTGGCCACATTATGGTCGTTGTGGTACGGGCTGGTCGCTCCTGACGTGCGGGCCATATGTCCGCCAAAGGGGGCAGGAGATTGGGGCGGCATGTACGTGTTGTTGCGGTTCATGCCCGTGAGAACAGAGCCTTGACGAACAGACGAGTACACAGATCTGATCTCATCCATCTCGTACTGGTCGTCGTAACCCATGTCGTGCTTCTCCATGTAACCGCCACGGCGTCCGGGGAGGTTGTTGGCCATGGCGTAATCGTCCCATCGCTGGAGAGGAATGCTCCTGGGGTCGAAGCCCTCGTCGTCCACGGCGACAACCTGCTTGTTGCCCTTTTCACCAATGACAATACGGGTGTTACCCCACGAGAAGTTGTCCTGGTTCCAGAATGAATAAACAGGGAGCGCCATATTGTAAATTGGGAAGGCGAGGATGTAAATGATCATCCACCCAATGTGCTGCCATTTTCTCTTCAGGATGAAAATCAGGGCTTGAAGACCGTAGACAGCTGCAATCATAATGATGGAAACGATGGGGATTTGCCCAGTACTTGTAGCCACAGTGTAGATGAGGTATCCAATGTAGATGGTGGTCGCCGGGAGGGTGATAGTACCGAAAAGATCAACAAAAACAATGAAGCGCATGCTGAAGCAGCAGAAACCGCACATCTCCTTGAGTTTCATCAATTCAAAGAGGTTGTGGATAGTCGAGTTAATCCACCGACGACGTTGGGACAGCAGAACGCTCCATGATTCGGGGGCTGCAGTCTCACAGTAGGCGTCGGGAATAAACTTGAACTTCATGGAAGGGAAGTACTTCGTCATAAGGGTGGTCAAATAACGATCCTCACCAAGAGACAAAAGATTCTTCTTGTGAAGTGTGTCGACGTCGCAAACACTATAGTCCCGGATGACGTTGTCGGAGATGATGAGCGGTTTGCCCTTGTCAACGGTTCGCAGGCGATACATGGTGAAACTAGCGCAGAGTTAGCAGGTTTCGATGCAAAGCTCATTCACACGCCACTTACCAACCGGGCAGACAGGTGACACTGCCAAAGAGAGACTCGAAAGCCTTGGCCAAGTTGTGAGAAATAAAGTATTCGTAAACCTGGATCATTGTCCACCATGTTCGATCGTCATTTTGCAGACCAGTCTCACCACAAATACCAGCAATCTTCGCATCGTTGGCGCAGGCGGAGACTAGTCGGTTGAGTGAATCTTCCCGGACACAGGTATCAGCGTCAACCATCATTAGGTATTCATACAGCTCGGGATCCACGCCGATGATGTTGTTGATTTGGTGGAACATTTCCAGCTCGAGCGGACTCATAGGTGCTCGGTGGTGAACTCGGTTGAGGAAGCTCATAAGCATAATCTGGGAGTCACGCTTGCCGCGGTTACCAGGCTTGGCCTTGGTCTGTTCCGACTCCTTTCCAACCTTGACGACGACCAAATAGGGAACGACATTGCCCTCGAATTCATAAAGACCCGAGTACACCTTGCCGTAGTTCAACTGCTCGCTACCCGTGCCGACAGACTTGAAGGGAAGCGCCGGGGGATCAACCTTGGGATCAACCCCAAGGATATCCAAGACAATCTTGGGTGTAGGACGATCATTGCCAGCACCGACGATGATGCCGTCACAAATGACACAGATGAGTTTCCTCTTGTTGTCGTACTGTAGGGCCGTGAGAGAGTCGAGAGCTTTCCGTAGTGAATCTTCGCCCTCAGTATAGGCCGGCACCTGGCAAATGACAAACTTGTCTTGCGGGGCAGGGCGTCTTTTCGAGCCAAATTGAAGGGCAGCCAAGAACTTGATCAGAATGACAGAGCAAAGAATAATGGTCATTGCCAGCATGATGTAGTTGTTCGTTTGGCATCTGGCAGAGTAGCGGAAATCCGGAATGCCCACATAGAAGTGGTTTTTGATGCAGTTCATGCTGTTCTGGACAGCTGTGTTCTCGGTCTTATTGGTAGAGGCCGTTTTGATGACGTCGTTCCACAGGTCGGTAACATCTTCGCCAGGGTTATTCGAGACGACGTTGGTGAGCTTCGTGTTGAGGAATTTGTAGGTGTCGACATTCTTGTTCACGTCCATGGTGTTGTAGTAGTCTGTCAGGTCGTAGACGGCACCGTCATAGATGACCCACATGTGGCTGTCGTCGGAGCCTTCCGTCTCGATCTTTTTCTTGTCCCAGACAAGATCACCCTTGTAAAACTCCTTCATGCGGGGCAGGAACGTCTTGCTGTACCAGTCCTTGTTGTTCAGCGCGCTGGTGCGGTCACGCGCGTAGAAGCCAGATATGTGGACACCGTTGACATACTCAGCAGTATTGTTATAAGTCAACTGAGTCGTTTCCGCAATACCAAGACCGGGGCAAACTAGCTCCAGGGGAGGAGGGAAGTAGTTGTCCATGTTCATGCCGGCGAAAGGCAGCATATTATCTTTTGTCGTTTCGATGGCGGTATCAGAATGCTGGGTCTTCCAGAACTTGGAGATGTCGTAGACGCGACCACGTACGCTGACGTAGAAATCACTTTCACCTGTGTGGTAGCCAACCTCTTTCGAGTTCCAGGCCTTGTCGAAATTGGGACATAGAAGTTTGCCGAAGAAGATGATCCAGAAGACAATTGCAGCGTTGATGAGTACGATGAACCAGACGAGAACGAGTTTCTCGCGCCAAGCCATGCGGACATCGGGTCGCTTCATGCGACCGACGAACCTT
The DNA here is from genome assembly GCA_025962755.1 of Colletotrichum tropicicola. Taxonomy (NCBI): domain Eukaryota; kingdom Fungi; phylum Ascomycota; class Sordariomycetes; order Glomerellales; family Glomerellaceae; genus Colletotrichum; species Colletotrichum tropicicola. The sequence goes on from JAOWMA010000109.1 coordinate 132,075, forward strand.
AGCACCGGAGAGGGAATCCAGAAGGTCCAGAACCAGACAACCGCAACCCAGATGCGTCGTTCTCTCGTCAAAGGCTTCGTCTCGATTTGTTTGCCGTCGGCGAGCTCAGGGTCCATCTGTCCAACGAACTCGCCCTCCTCGTTGTAGAAAACTTGGCCCTTGTATGTGTCGCCCTTGGAACCGAGACCATAGTCTCCGGCTTGTGCGTTGCGCAGCCCTGAAGGAGCGACGGACGGCGCACGCATCGCATTGTTGTGGTTGAGCGTGGCCTGAGACAGATTGCCCTGGCTGAAGTTTCTCTGATGAGCAATGAGGTGGTCGCGGCTTCCGTTCGGGGTCGTGTCAATCATGGGCGTCGGGAAGTAACCGCTGCCATTTGCCGAATAGCCGGACTCCAGGTTATTGGCAACCATGACATTACCCATGCCTGGAAGATTGTTGTCCAGGGGCTTCATATCGAGCATGCTCTCTGCCTCCCACCAAGCCACCTCACGTACCCAGACGCGCTCCTTGCCGACGACAACTTCACCGTTGGTCCAGCCACGCTCGAGTATCCAGGTCTCAATGCCCTCTCGGCCATCCTTGCAGCCGAGCGCAGCGTAGCGCTGTACAAACTCGTCAATATCGAAGTCCGCGGTGAAATCGAGGTTCTTGTTGCGTCGGTTAGCCCACTCCGGTAACCGCCAGGCTCGGAGCTGACGTGAAACAGTTCCGGCAGACCATGCCGAGTTCACGGATGGGAGGGCGGCCAAGCTAGCCGGCGAATCATCAGTGGGGTGGATAGAAAGGTGGTACCAGACACGGCTGGAACTTAGCAGAGTTGAGAGGTCGATACGGCCAGCACGTCCCAGGTTGATGCCCTCCCCAGCGACAGGGAACAGGAGGTTCTTGAGGAAGGCATCATCATCGGCGGAGTGACCAATTCTTTCGAGGACCTCCTCCCGTTTCTCCAATTCATGCTGGCGCTCTCTGCCGGCAGCACTGTTCATGATACCAAGTTCCGAGGCGACCTCGCCGATGGCAGTTTGCATCTCTCGAACGACGGTACTGCCAGCAGGAGGGACGTCGACGCCATCAGCAATCATTTCAGCGTTGATACCCAGAGCATCATCGAAGACTCCTCTCATGGCCAGGGCCTTGCCCAGGTTGGGCTCGGGCACGTCCAAAATCGTGATGCAGACGGTGTCTCCGCCGTCACCATTAGAGGTGGGCGTGCGGACGCCTCGACCGTCGAGTGACTCGGCACCATCCTTGATGCGGTTCATCTGGGCGGCGATAGCTTCGTTGGCCTTGGAGATGACCCAGTCAACCAATGCCTCGTATAGACCGCCGACGAAGGTAGATCGATCCTCAGTCGTGCACTGCCGGGCGAGCGTCTCCGGATCCATCCCGAGCAGGCCACTAACATCCTCGCAAATTTCCTCAAAGACCTCCTCGTCAACGCCGTAGTCGAGAGTGTCGCCGAGCTTGAGCAAGCCTGCGAGGGTGGAAATCAAATTACGGTGAGCCGAGCCCTTGATACCGATCTCCTTGAGGGCGGAACGGAAGTCGTCGGCAGAGGCAGCGTCGTCGGCAGTCGGGAGATAAGAGGGCGGATCGTATGTGCCAGACCTCGCCAACAGCGCGTAGCTGGAGGCGGGCTTGAGGCCTAGAAATTCTCTTTCAGCGGGAGTAGAGGCCGAGGTGAGCAGGTAGTAGAAGACGTCGAAGGCGCGGTATCCAGCCTCGGGCGGGATGCTCAGCAGGCCCTTGGCGGTGTCGATGCCGCCCTGGGACAGAGCGATTGAAGCTCCGTTAAGATTGCCGGCCAGATTAAGGGTCAAGGTGACACCAAGAGCAGACTGCCGAGGAGTCGAAGGGTTGTAGGGGGTGGAGCATCTTAGGAAGGGCTCGATAGCCTCCAATGCCCTGTAGACGGACGAAGGAACGGAGAGAGGGAGGGACGAGAGGAATGGCGTGAGGACAGACGGTGTTGACGGGTGAAGCGAACTACAGAACAACATCAGCAACGGGTTCAAGGAGAACGAGACTTGCTTAGAATATCTTACCCGAGAACGATGCAGCCATCCTCAGCACGGCGACGAGCGTGTTCCCACGCCCTCGCGCCGAGAGCAGCATCAATGGTTCCTCCCGTTCTTCCGTCGGGCCCAGCCTGGGCGGCGGTGAGCCATGTATTCACGACAAGGCTCGTGCCGGCATCCAGCTTGTAGGGCTGAGAAGCCAGGTAGATGTTGTGAACAGCGTTGAGAAGAGTGGTGGTGGACACCGGAGCGGACTGCTGTGCAGACCGAGGACCGCCAAGGCCCTCGGATGCCACCGAGTACATGGACATTCGGCCGCTCGCCATGGTGATGGGGTTCGGATCGTGACGTCCGGCGTGGACAGCCCCCGTCGAGGGTCGAGACTCTATTCGATGCTGCTGGTGTCGTCCGACGAGCTACAGGCGGAGAGGTAAACAAGTCGCCGTGGCTGGCCGGGTTCGAACGGCAGGCGTCGGGTTGTTGTGCAGGGGCGGTGAAAGGGGAGGATGAAGTGAGTGAATCGTTGAGTGTGGGATTAGAACTACCTTATGCGGTAGATTGGTGGCAGGCTGGAAATAAAGCGTGTGTTCTATACGTATCGTCGCTGAGCAACGCGTGAGGGACTGTGAAGCTGCAGCGGATGTGTGCCTTCCTCTTTTTCCCTTGCAAAAGACGACGAAGGGTGTTGACGGAACAGGAAACACAGGAGGGGAAACGAGAACAAATTAGCGACGGAATAGCTAGACCACCAAAGCGAGTGAGGCGGCTCCAGAGGAAAGGGTCAATAGAGAGGAAAAATCGAAGGCTCTTTCGAACGCTTCGTTTGAAGATGAGGGATGGAAGAAGTTGACAAGCGAAAATAGGGGGGGTCCGGGACGGAACACAGCAGCAATCGCCTCGCTCTCTGGATGTCTCGGGCAAAAACGAGCGTTGGCGCACGAGGTGAGGCAAGGTACCTAGGTAGTGAGATATGCCTTGGTTACCTTAGCTTAACTACATAGGTACCTACCTAGGTAGCGTGTAAGGCACGAGGGCTGGAAGGTGAGGAGAGGCGGGAGGAGGGAGCGTGGGTCTCGTAATGATGGATAGGTAGGTAGGTAGGCAGGTAATAGAGGCGAGGCGAGGCACAGTACGAGATGTCAGATGGTCTCGCGACCCTGCCTGCCACCCTGCCTGCTCTCAGGCCATCGTATTCCACGGGCAGTCCACTGCAGCGAAGGAGTCCCGTCTCTTGTGGAGGAGGGATCACACACCACCAGCCAACCGCGCAGCGCGCAGAGCCCATCCAAACCCAGTACATGTGACTGGGGAGTGCTTTTGTTTTTTTTTTTTTTTTTTTTTTTTTTTTTTTTTTTTTTAGTCCCCCTTGGTTTCCTTGCCTTCCTCGTCTTGGCCCCCTGGTCTTGGGCGGGCGGCACACACCCTAAGCGCACAGTCTCAGTCTTGAGCCCCCCGGGCATATTTTTGGGAGAGAAAGGAGACCCTGGCAACGTCGCCGCCAAGCTCGTCCACCTAAACTTAGCCCGGGCCCCAGGTGCCTTGCACTACAGGTAAGGTAGATAGATATGTAGGTACCTACCTATCTTATGCAGTACCTAGTATTAGGGGAGGCAAGCATCCCGTCGGCGAGGGTGGCTTCGCACTGTGAGGAAATCTTCTTCGCCCCCGCGGACTCCAGTCACCTCGCGTCGTGATGCACTTATTGCTGGTGTTGAGTTGATGGCTGGTGCTGCACCACCACTCGAGCGAGACTCGGGTTCTGCGTTCCTTCTGGTGGCCTTCCAGCCCGTCGTCCACCACCATCATCGAGGCTGAGGCTGAGGCTGAGGCGGAGGCTGAGGCTGAGGCTGATGAGGCGATGCCAGCAACGGACGAGGCCTTCAAGCAGCGCGGCAATGTCAGATCGGATGGCAGGCAGTCTGCGGCATTCCTTCGTCGTTCATCCAATGCCCAAGGGTTTGCTGATCATGGTGCCAAGGTACCATCGCACAACAGCAAGTGCATGACACGGACGGCCTGTCTCGTCTCGGCGACTCCATCCAGCAGCAACAGCAACAGCAACAGCAACAGCGGGGGAGAAGGCGACTTGCAACGCTGGAGTCCTGACCAGCATCGAAAACCAGCAGATTCAAGGTCCAGGACCTAGCAGTCGCCCGTCTCCACGAGTCCACAGTTGCAAATGCCAGTGGCCGAGTGGCCAACACCATGCATGGCAGCAGCTTGCTGGTAACGCTGTAGATCCGGTTACGGGCGGTCCTTTTCTTGGAACAATACGAGGCTGGCCCCCCCCCCCCCCCCCCCCCCCCCCCCCCCCCCCCCCGCGGCGGGGGGGGGGGGGGGGGGGGGGGGGGGGGGCTGCATTTCCCTTCCCAGGGTTTTTTTTTTGTTCATCTTGCAGGAGGAAAATCGAGCAGTTCGCAATTCGTGGGCGGAGAGGATCGGCGGGGTCCAGAACAGCAGAGAACTGCACATCGCGAACGATTGTCACTAATACACGTCTGCCAGCCAGACAGCCGGGCTCCCCCCTAGGTGCGCACGTCTGTCTGTCTGTCTGTCTTTCTGTCTCCAGGAGGACAGGGCGAGTTTCTTGTCTACGTTTCATGTTGCTCTCTGGGAGTCTAACGCTTCAGGATGTCGAGGCGGCGCCCCGTTCCTGTCACAGAGCCCTGGCCTCGACTGCTGGGCTTGACTGGGCTTGACTGGGTTTTGACTGGGCTTGGGCAGGTTCACAGTGACGGACGGGTATCCGTAGGCCAGGGGATTTTCGGAGTGAGGGCAAGGCAAGGTAAGGCAGGTAAGGCAGGCAGGGCAGGGCAAGGCAAGATGACAAGACATGGCATGGTGAGCACGGGCTGGTTTGTTTAAGCGACGATGGAGCGAGCGAGCGAGTGTGTGGGAAGTGTGTGGGCTTCTGCTTCTTCTTCGCAGGGAGACCTGACACGGGAGGGGGATCGCGATGGCGGATTCTGTGTCGCTGCCTCCGTCGCGCGGCGGGCGTGATGACGGACAAGGCAAGCAAGCGGGCGTCATTGAAGCCGTCGCGACTCGCCTGGCGCTTGTCGATGGCGTTTTCGCTGTGTCGTGCCCGTTCCCGCTGTCAAACATTGGTCCCCTCCCTCTGGTTTCAGTTGAGTCCGTATCTTGATTCCTGAAGGAAAGAGGATCCCGATCGGAGGAAAGGAGGCGAAGTCGATGGTGGATGTTCGTTTCTGGCGTGTTGGCGCGTTGGATGGGCCGACCGGCACCCAGAGAGTCTCGTTGACGACACCTCGGACGGCCCCAAAAGAGAAAGCGAGGGGATCCGCACCCATCTGAGCTCCCAGGTTATGAGCTGTGACGCTGCGACGTCGACGAGGGTCGAATCGTTCGTCGAGACCCCGTAGCGGAGCGGGAGACGAGACGAGACTCGACTCGAGCGCAAAAAAAGGGGAACAGAGTGCGATGGCTCGCGATGTTATAGGCAGGTAGTAAGGGTCCCAAAGACTGTAAACGTCTGGGTTCCAGAGACGTCGGAAACTTGGAAACGGGACCCCTTTTGTTTCCTCCTCCCCCTTCAATCGCCCCATGCCGCCGCGACGATGCGTTCAGGAATGACCAGTTTGGGCAGAGGTTGCCGTGTTGGGTTCCGGTGTCTCGTATCGGATGACGGGCGGTTGTCAGGTTGGGACGCACGAACTCTATTCTATTGATGCGGTAACCCTGGGCCGGGACGGGTGCCAGTAAGAAAAAAATAACGATCCAATATTTGGCGGAAACATTGATTACGGCAATGCTCCTTTGGCGAGAGAGGCTGCCACTACCACTGCAACTCTCGCTCCCACTACCGAACCGAGCCCGGACGGTAGGCAGCTTTGGCGAGAGAGAGGCAGCGCCAAGTCTGCAAAGGTGCAGGTCTGCGAGAGTGGTGGTGGTGATGGTGGTGGAGAGTCAATTCCGGCGCGGCACATGATTGGAGCATGGCGCACTTTAATGTGTTAGGTAATATAAAGCCAGGCAGGTTCGTTCTTGCAAGTTGCACCGCGTGGGAGGTGGAAATGGCGCACGAAATGTCCACTCACTGGGAAGCCACCACTACCTTACCATTGTCCACCGGCAGCCAGCGGACAGCAGCAGCAGCAGCCAGCACCTGCCGCTGAGAGTTCGAGCATGCAGCCTGAGTCCTGCGTCCTGACTGGAGGGAAGGCACGACCGGGAGTGAGGACTGGGCTGCTCCTGCCTGCACAGTCCAGGCTCTGGACCCTCCGCCCGCTGCTTGCTTGCTTGCTTCCAGGTTGCTTACCTTAGCCAGGGGTGTCGGGGGAATCAGGGGACCCACTCCCGAGCAGCGCCCCCCCTTCCGTCTTTTCCCACCTGGGGGCCGCCACCAATCACAGCGCCCATCGGCCCCGGCCCTCACGTTTCGCCAGCAGCATGACCCCTGCCCGCCCAATCTCTCGTGCCTGTGTCCCGCAGATTTCGCCCTTGGCCCCCCCCAGAGGCCCGGCGGCCCTCGCAGCGCTCGCCGTCGTCGTCGTGGAGTGCCTCTTGCCCCTTTCAGCTCTCGCTCCGCCCAGCCCGCACCACCGAACGAACGCCAACGCCCACGCCCACGCCCACCACCATCTCATCCGTCCGCTCGACTCCTGCAGGCCTGAGTCCTGAGTCCTGACTCCCCCGTTCGTGTCTCCCTCGCTCGCTTGCTTCGCCCCCCTCCGATCCGTCCACCCTTCCATCCAAACCCACCTAGCCCAGCCAACCCAGCCCGGCCCAGTCCAGGGACGGTCTCCTTGGTCTGCTCACTTTCGTTTCTTTCATCACCCTCCGCTCCTCCACCCAACATCTCCAGGTCCTGGTTGTGGTTTTGGTTCTGGTTCTGGTTCTCCATCAACAAACCACCACCACCACTGCCGCCTGCCGAGCCCGCCAAACTCCCGCATCTCTGCCCGACGACAAAAGAGAATCACGCCCCGTCCATCCGTCCGTCGTCGTCCACCAAGCGGCCGACAAGAAGCAACCGCCGTTGATGTCTTTCACTTCCGCCTAGTCGCCCTTTTACACCACAAACCACCACCACCAATGTCGAGCTAGTCTCTCAGTCCACTCGTTATCCAACTCATCTACCTCTTCTACTGCCGCCTCTCTCTCGCTCATCTTCAGGCGCCCTCTTCCCCCGAAACTCGCTCGTCAGCCAATCCATTCCAGTCTGGACCACGCCGACACGCAAGCCCTCCCGCCCATCCATTCCTCGACGTGCGAGCCAGGACGACCAGCGAGTGTCTCATCGGAGCCGACGTTTTGTGTCCTTTACTCGCCCGATATATCTATCGCCATTCCCTCCAACCTACGCCTTCCCTGGCATCGACTGTCGGTCCCTTGGATTCCTTCGTGCGATCGCCCCCCCAAGAGTGATCGGCACATCTACACCCAACGGTCTCGCTTCGTAGATCGGCATCGCTAGATCAGCGCTGTCGACTATTTATTTCTATTCATACACACACGAGCCACACCTTCATTCACCATGGCTCACTTCGACCCTAACCTGCACCTCCGGTCGCTTGAGGAGCTGGAAGCTGGTATGTCTTCAATCGTGACTTGACATTGTTATGTCCCCTCTCGCTGACAGTCATTGTCGCAGTCATTCTTCCCCGACAGAACGGCTGCCTCAAGTGCGAGGACAAGGCTCCGTCATGCCCTACCAACTGCAAAGAGGACGAGTTCTGCTCATTCACCATCCCGACATGTAACTCTTGTGCCCAGGCAATCTGCGTCGTGGACGACAGCAAGTCGTCCTCGTCGTCAGGCAGCAAGCCAAACACGGGCGCTATTGTCGGCGGTGTCATTGGCGGTCTCGCCGTCATCGCTATCGTCACCTACCTCGTCTGGAGGTTCTTCATCAAGACCAAGCGCCAGTCTATTATCCAGGAATCGTACATCGAGGATACCCGCGAGAAGTCCATCAACGAGAAGACCGTCGAGCCGCGAGCCACCAACCGCGATTCCACACACACCGTCCACTCGATTGCGTCGACCGTGCTTACACGTGCCTCCAACATAATCCAGATCGCCTACATCCCCGGTGTCACGAACCGAGCCACGCCTACGTCGCCGACTCTCCTCGTTCCCCCCGTGCCTCCCATTCCGATGCACGCCTCGAATTCTGCCGCCAGCAGTCCGTCCCCGTACGAGGAGCCGCACTTTTTTGTCCCCGGCGAGTTGCGCGACTCTACCTACTCTGGCATCTCTGGTTACTCGGACCGAACCTCCGTTGCGAGAACCTCATACGCACCCCGTTCTAGCATCGCTCCCAGTATTGCGTCGACCATTTACGGCAAGAACGCTGTTGTCGTGGCACCCGCTCAGACTGGAATGCGCGCCAAGGCTGCCGTAGTGAGCGTTAAGTCTATGGGCGTGGGCACGAGCGGCAGCAGCACTCCCCCGGTCCCGAGCGTCGACTACGAAAAGTACAACGGTCGCCCCAAGAGCCGTGACAGCACCTTCAGCGTCGGATCTACCTTCCTGAACAACGCAAACACCGCGACCGCCACGCCTGTGCAAAGAGTGCAGGTAGTCCGCGTAGGAAGCGGCAACGGCCCCAAGCAAGTCAGTGTCGGTTCCAAGGCCTCGTCATCAGATGAGGCTTCCATGCCCGGCACGCCTCCACCACCAAGCAACGCCGGCCGCGACTCTGCTGCCGTAACAGTCATCGAGGAGGCCAGCCCAACAGGGGATCAGGGTCCCTTCTCCGACCCTCCTGAGCCCAAGCCCGCCGCCATCCGCAGCACCCACAGCCTGAGTGCGGTGATTGAGGAGGCGACAAGGCGAGCCGCTGCAGGCCCCGACAGGCGGTCCGCGAGGACAAGCTCTCACGAGAGGGGACGCAGTCCCTTTGGTGACGAGCACGCCACCAAGGACTAAAAAACCAAAGAAAACATTAAAAACTATATGACGGGCTTCGGCCCTGATCACGATCTACTTATCACCTATTTTTTACTTGACTATATATCAGGGATGACTCCCATGTTTCTTTCTCGTATCTACATTTTGTTAGGCGACCCGGTCGGAATTAGCCTACGGGACCAGACCGAGGGACGACTTTGGATGGACAGGACTCTTACGGACAGGCACTGGCGTCGTGGATGTTTTGAGCTTTACTTAAGGGAGGGAATATGAAATGATGCGTAGAGGTGGACGTCTGCCCATTACGCCTTTACCTATGTGTCTACTGAATAGAGATATGATACTCCATCCACTACATTACCCAATTTTTCCTCTGCAACGTTCCTTGTGAATTAGTGGGATCCCTTCCACGTCATGCTTCGTAGTCGTGCAGGGCGCTGAGGGGCTCAGACTCTTCGTCGTCAGCTGGTCGAATCCCGTTGCCACGGTCTAGTCACGTGGCAGGCACCGTGGCGCCAGATTAAGGAGCCACTACGGGAAGGAGATCACAATTCGACGCACAACCAGCCAGACGAGTCGATATTTCCTCAAGTCAGGCGGGAGACATGGCGCGAAATACATCTTTTGAGGTTAGAAATGCCGAGAACGCTGAGAGGTGATGGGCCCCGCCCGAAAAGAAAAGGGACAAAACAAAACGATGACCACTAAAACACAAAAATGTTCCGAAACCGAGAATCGAACTCGGGGCTATGCCTAACCTCTCAAGTGTTCATGAGAGGGCATCATGTTGGCCACTACACCATATCGGATGTGGGATGCTCAAACGACAGGATTAAATGCATCAAGACCCGCTGCGGGTCGGTTTGGGCAGGCGCTGGGTTGTGTTGTGTTGTGGGTGAGGGCTGGGCTGGGCTGGTGGGGCGTTTGTGGGATGGAGGGAAGGCAGGTACGTAGGTGTGTGTGTGTTTGAAGATGAGGGGATTGAAGACAAGTTTTGGGCTTCGGAGGGGTGGAATTTGAGAGGTTGAGGTTGTGGTTGAGCATGAGTGTGCGGCAGATGTGTGTGGTGTACGTGGTTGCCTTTCGTTCTCACAGCGTACGGGGGCGTGTCTCGTCCTCGTCTTTGACGGTTTCCTCTGAGAATTTGCGTCGAGCAGGGATATGAGCTGAGTTTTGAGCCCGACGTTCCGTCGGAGAGTGTTACTGCGGGCAGGGAGATGAGCTAAGGTTACCAAAACTAGGCGCTGTGTATCAATATCTTTTGGGGTCTCTCGTGCGGCTTCCCCTTGGGTGCGATGAGGCGTCGATGGAATATTCACTGCTTCCACTTGGACCAACGTGAACACGTCTCTTGATCCATTCGACATTCTTGATCCAACCGATGTGTGGTAACGGATGGGGTTGGGGTTTCTTTCTGCGTGAGTCTCGGGATGCCAAGGCCTGAATGAGAGCTAAAGGTGTTGATTGTGTACAGTCGGGACTCGTTGTTTGGTCTGTTTATTATTCTGTTACTATAAGAGGAAGCTGTAACTGAGCTGATGGTTGTTGGTGTCCTCGGAGACGTCGGGATGTCGGCCGGTCTCCGTAGAGCTGGGAGTCGTGGCATGGCAGCCTTCACTTGAGGCCGAGGTGATGCTGAGCCCGCGGAGTAACACGGTCGGAAGGCTCTCGTCAACGGCCCCGAGCCCGGCGCTGGCGAGCTTCTGTATTCACTGGTTGTTCATCCTGAATACGGCAAGGACAACGGTGGTGGGGAACGGCAGACGAATTGACGGTCGAGGCAACACAGTAAATAAACATACCTACAGAACGAAGCCTCCAGCTGCTTTCCCTCCCCTTCCTCCGCTAACCAAGGGCTAGAAGACCGGATACGTGTGTGGTTCTGTTCGAGGACAGTTTGGGTCACCTTGTGTCCCTTTTAAGGCAGGCCTTCGCCACGACTTCGAACTTCACTGAGTGAGAAATCATCCATCTGAAATGATATTCGCGTGACGACCAGTATCCACTGGCTGTTCTTTCCTTTGGGCCCTTTGAACGGCGTGATATCTGTACTTGGAGCTGAGCAGCTGCGAGCAATGTGACGAGCAACCGGGGGGGACAAATCGACGCCTGTAAACCGGTCTGTACTTGACTAATTAGGGGTTGTTAAGCCGTTTTTATCAGGACCAAAATGGGCCGAGAAGAAAAGCACACCGAGTCTGAGAATACCCAAAACTGCCCAACTAAGAAGTTCTTCCTAGACGCAAAACTGATGCCGTTCTTAGTTGGATCTTTCTATCACCATATTCTCCTCTGGGATACCTACACATCTGACCCTTCGCCATGATGCAGCATCAATAATCGCCGGAAAATGCGGCTTTTTTGGTTTGCGATGTCTCTTGTTGTTGTCGACTCGAGAAAAATCGAGAGACACTTTGCAGTCCGAGTCTCATTCCCACAAAGTATGGGCCAGATGTGTAAAAGAACGAAGTACGGTAACAACAGGCTGCAAGCCGTTCGTGAGAAGTCCCATCCTATGGATATATCCCAACACATCGCCTTGGTCATTGGGCTTGACAAGGCCGGCTGGAAGATGCTGAAAACCAGTCCTCTGCAACGACTACAAATCAGATCTGCTGGACCGGGTGTGGCACGCAAAATCATGATTACTCGACACCTGTTCGACTTTGCTCAACAAATCTTACCGTGTTTCGTGATAAAACCCTTGAGCCGTTCGTGTATACTGAGCTTCGCAGACGCGCGAAAGTGTACGCCGATCATGCGCCCGACTGCCGCTCCATCAATGGCAAAGCTCTTCTTGTACCCGATCTGGGCCTACCTATTCAAAGCCACAGGAAGACTGATCACGTCGCATTGGGGCGTGTTGACTGCCAGCCGGCAACTTGCAAAGTCCGAGGAGTCGCGATATCTATCTACACTCTGAGTGGCTGCCTGCCTGTCTCTGTCTCTCCTTCTCCCCCAGCAAAGGCATAGAGAGCCCTCAAGTTCTCTGCAGGCCATGCTGCCGCAATGGGACGTGTTTTTTTGACGCCGAGACCCCCATGACCATCTGAGAAAAAAGGCGCCATTTGTCAAGAGACCGTCCTCATATCGTGCCCAGACGAAGACCCGTGCCGTTCAACAGTCCCGCAACGAGCGCCGCATCCCAACAGCTCAGCAACGTCCGAGCAAATCAGCCCTGATGGTCTAGCGGTATGATTCTCCCTTAGGGTTGGTTGTCTCACGACATCTCGATTCCTCCGGCATGGGAGAGGTCCCAGGTTCGATCCCTGGTTAGGGCCCAACACTCATCATTTTGCCCCCCACAAGTATTAGTCGGGTGGAGGTGGTGTTTTTTTTTTTGTGTGTGGCGTTTTGGACGACCCCCATCGTGAGAGTGGAGGCCTTTTTGCCGTCTGCCCCGGTCAGACCCACCTTTTGTTGAGAATCTGTATATTTGGCTTATAGAGGGAATGAGTTGTTGATTCCGGTCAGTGAGTGTGGATGGCTTGGTGAAGTTCCATCTTTTCGGGTGTTTTGCCACTTGGCGGGACGTATGGTGTGTAAGTTTGGGGGGAAATATAAGACGACCCGTGAGCAAGAGTGAGCAGCAGCACTGTAGATAACAGTGCGTCCAGCGCAAAGACGATATTGGACCGCGTTGGCGTAAGTTGGCGCCGGATGTCCGGTTGTCGTATTAGAGATGGTCGAGTAGTCATTGTTGTCTTGTCATGTCTTTCTTGAAACTAGCCTCACCCGAGTGTACGCAGACAAGGGGCGAACGGAGACTATAGAGAAAGCGAGAGACGGCGACCGGTCCGTCGAGTATCTGCAGACTTCACCGCAAGAAGCACGAGAAAAGAGTCGACAACAAGTCCAACATCGTCTTCAGCGCCGGCTCAGACCCGGGGGGGGGGGGGGGGGGGGGGGGGCAAAACCACGACTTGAAAGGCCTTCCCGACCCGGATGATCTGCGCACTTGGTACCTAGTTTCATGCATCTCCCGGGGGG
>JAOWMA010000110.1:0-30411 GCA_025962755.1 Colletotrichum tropicicola
GATTAGAATTAGTAACATTAGTAAGTTTATAGAATATTCTAGTAAAGACTATAGGTCTATATAAGGACTTAAATATTCTCTTATTATATACTTAGAATAAATAAGTATAATTAATATAGTCTTTATTTATATATATTTTTTATTATTCTCTTTTTATATCTCTACCTCTAATAGTAGAATAATATTCCTATAAGGAGTATTACTAATACTAATATTATTTAGTATATTAGTATATTCTACTTATCCTCCTACCTATCGTGCTAAGAAAAGGACTGAAAGATCATTTCAGAAAGCAACGAAATAGACGATGATGCGAGCGGCCCAAAACGCCAAGCAATGATTGTCCTGGTCAATCCAGCAAATGAGAGACTGGAATGACACTGAAGCGAAGGGCAGGAGAGTCAAGAAAGCGGGTTACATAGAGACTAGAGAGCCAAAGAACCAAAAGTCTGCCTGGAAGGGGAGAAAGTATTTGAGGACGGTTGCAAAAGTGTCAAAGTTGATGTAGCTTAAACGAATGTGCGGCCGTCTCGGCTTCGGGTCAACGACAACACACCGCCCTCGCGTAAACGGACTTGATTGCACAAACTCCGCTTATCTAGTCTTTCGCTGTCAAGATACGTAGGGTGACACGCATATGCATGGGACTCACATGAGCAGACTGCCGTAAGCTCTGCAATATGCGCGTATCAAACAATACGATTATCTCAGACCTGACTCGGCTGCTTATTAAGGTAAGTAGCATCATCTTGGATATCAACGCCCACCACCTCAGTCTTCGCCGATCACGGGCTCAACAGGTTGCAACCTGCCAATGTCGTCAGTCACCATACCCACAGTCTTGCATCACTCACATCACCTCCGAAACCCGAAGGATCCTGCAATCCACAATCATCATGGCATCAACCCTCGCTGCTGTCCAACCCCCGGCCGAACTCCACCTCCCACCCTCCGCGGCGGGCACTCGTGTCTCCCCAGTCCTCCCTCTCATAGCACCCACTCGACACGCTTTCGAACGAACCAAAGCACGCCTTTTGACACACTTCCTCTGCCCCGGTTCCAACGCAACACTCGCCTAATGACGCTAACCCCAACTAACCCCAGTACTTTCCATTCCCTCGGGTCTTGGCACGCGGGGTTCCATCCCCCATTTCCCCATCGCTGGCTGACCAACTCCAACCTCCCCAATGGCGCGCCCCTGAGGCCCAGGCCGCCGCCCTCGCACCTTATCCGCTTACCATTCCTGTTGTCATGCCCTTGCCCTTGCCCTTTTCCATCGACCGCCTGTCCGTCTGTCTCTCGGATCCCAGATCTGACCCCGAGAACCCCGCGTCCCTGCCCAGGATGCGGCTGCAATCTAAATTTCTTCGCTCTTGGGAGGACTTTTCCCCAACTTTTGCGAGTTCCCCGGATGCCAGATGTTGGCCCCGCAAATCCAACTACCCCGGATTCGGGGGCACGTTGACACTCGTTGCGTGGGGTAGCAGACGAACAGGTGAAATGTCATAAATACCCAGAACCCGGTGCAAGTGAAGTAGACGAGTTTGAGTCTTGTTGATACTGCAGCTCTATCTGGGTTATGCTTATTTTTTAGGCCTTATTCCTTTTTTTCCCCGGACTCAAAACAAATCGTCGACACAACCAATCATTAGCGAGAAACTAGCGAGATACACGACTTGATCCGAGCACACAAAAACTCAAAATGGCCGCGAGCGAGAAGCGTTCGCCGTCGGTTGAGCGTGAGGAGCATGCCATCAACCAGGTCAGCAGCGTCATCGACGACGAGAAGCACGTCCAGCAAGATGAAGAACGCGACTGGACCGGAACTGCGAGGAAGACGGATCCCGAGGAGATCAAGCTGGTTCGGAAGCTTGATTACAGGATAATGGTTAGTTGAGGCTCTCTTGTGTTTCTGTCAAGATGCTAACTATCTCTGTCTATAGCCAACTCTTTGCATCATGTACTTCCTGAGTGAGTATTCCCATCGAAACCATCCCTTCCACCTAATCGAGACTGACAACAAGTCCAGACTACGTCGACCGAAACGCAATCGCCCAAGCAAGGCTCAACCACCTAGAAGAAGACCTAAACATGTCGGGCACCCAATTCAACACCACAGTGTCGATGTAAGGATTGGTTTATTGGCTCTGCAGATTGTTTCAAAGACAGAGAGCTAACCTTCACTCAGTCTCTTCGTCGGCTACGTCCTGATGCAGGTTAGTTCCCAACGCTCTAAACACTGAGGCTGCGACTGATGAAGTTACAGATTCCCTCAAACATGTTGATCACGAAGATTCAACCCGGTTTATACATGAGCGCCTGGATGTTGGTTTGGGCAGTTGTCTCTGGTATGTTACCTTCTAGCCTTAATAAGTCTTATTCAAGTTCTGACAACCCGACACAGGTTGCACCGCTCTGGTTCAGAACTATGGTGGTCTCGTGGCTTGCAGATTCTTCTTGGGTATCACTGAGGCTCCAGTAAGTCACGCCAAGCTCGAGTTGTGTTGAACCAACAATCAGTTGACTAATCAATGCTAGTTCTACCCCGGTGCAACTTACATGCTGTCAATCTTCTACACGCGCACGGGTATGTTTGCACCCAAACCAAGCGTACAACACTTGCACTGACAACTGCATTAGAGGTCGCTGCCCGCATCGCCGTGTTGTACTGCGCCCAGATTCTAGCCACTGGTCTCTCGAGCTTGATTGCCGCAGGCATCTTCGCCGGCATGGACGGTCTTAACGGAATTGCAGGCTGGAGATGGCTCTTCATCGTCGAGGGTGCTGCTACTGGTCTCGTAGCTATTGTCGGCTTCTGGCTCCTCCCCAACACGCCCCTTACCACTCGCTGGCTGAGCGAGCGCGAGCGTGAATTGGCCCACTCCCGCATGGAGAAGGACAAGCTCTCCGACTCTTCGGACCAGAAGGCTTCCGCCATGGACGGCCTCAAGCAAGCTTGCCGCGACAAGCGCACTTGGCTGTTCTGCCTGATGCAGAACTTCCACCTGTCAGCTTGCTCTTTCAACTCCTTCTTCCCCACGTGAGTATTTGCCTCATTAACTCAAGTGATCATGGCCTTGGCTGTCTAACACAAGTCAAACAGTGTCATCAAGACTCTTGGCTTCAACACTACCATCACCCTCGTCATGACATGTCCCCCCTTCATCTTCGCTGGCGCAGCTGGCATCTTCTTCGGCTGGAGCTCTGGTCGCCTGCACGAGCGCACCTGGCACATTACCACAGGTCTTAGTGTCGCCATTGTCGGTTTTGTCGTTGCAGCGTCAAGTCTCAACACTGCGGCGCGCTACGTCGCGTGCTTCATTTTCAGCGCCGGAGCGTACTCTGTTAACTCTGTGGTAAGACTCCTTTTTTCACCCAGGCTCACGCACCAGTCACGACTAAAACATCACAGATCATTGGCTGGGCTTCCTCTACTCTGTCCCAAACCAAGGAGAAGAAGGCTGTTGTTTTGGCTATGACGAATGTTGGTGGTCAGGTACGTTCGGCGGCAGACACCTGTATGAAGGCATCACGGCTAATTCCCTGATACTAGATCGGCTACATTTACGGCGCCTACCTCTGGCCCAGCACTGACGAACCTCGCTACGCCATTGGCTTTGGCGCCTCGGCCGGTTTCGCTCTGCTCTCCATTTTGTGCGCCTGGTGGATTCGCATTTTGTTGGTGAAGGAGAACAGGAGGATTCGGGCGTCTACATCTGAGCACGTCAACCTCTACGGATATTAGAAGGGTTCATGTGAGCCCTTGTTGGTGGCAACACGAAATGTGTTATGTGTCACGGCTGTGGATGAGAGAAAATTGAAGCTTCATGTTGCTCAAAACAGCATGACCCGAGAGCAAAAAATATTTGACACCGTGCGTAAGGGCATGTCCTCCGGTAGAGCGCCTAAATAGGGGACAAAGGTGTATATATCAATCATGAATTCCAAAAAGTCTTCACATACGAGTCAACATACAGTATTTCTAGTGCTCTTTTAAGAGAATGTGAAATCTAAATGAAAAGGAAAACCCAGTCTTAATCAAACACAGCAACTCTATAACGTCGACCCCATATGGCGAAAGATTCTCATCCGCCACGCTCTATGATGCCAACAATAATCCCAGCGCGGCAGGCTGCTGCAACAATACACCAGGTCCGGCAATGACCGTGTCCAATTCAGGGGCCCCAGGTGCATCTGCCAAAACAGCAATGATGACACCCCTCGCCTCGAACTCGGCGGGAATGGTAACATTGATGGAACCTCCAGTCTTCCACTTGGTAACATCAACCGGCACGCTGGTGTTGCTCACCGAGTGGAAGAACACCGCATAGTAGGACTTGTTGTCATCGAATTTAGGTTGCTTCGCGGGGTTCGGGAAGTTGATCATCACTTCAGCCCCCGGTGCAATGGACTTTGTGCCCGCCGCGGCAGACAGGGGCGGCAAGTGTTGATTGGGGTAGGGATAAGGCGGGTTCTCCGGCGGGCAACTGCCAGGAACGACGAAGTTGTTGGTCAAGTCAAGAATCTCTTTCGCGTACGGGAAAACCGTGTCGCTCGGCCCAGAGAATGGGTTCGCTCCCCAGACGTCCGTCAGCGACCAAGTCTCGTGCCTTGCTTCCACGGTGGCGATTGCCAACATCGCGCCTCGAGCGGCCTTGCTCTTTGGCTCTTGCACCAGACCACTCAAGAACGCCATGCTCGAGACCTCAATGGAAGTGGTCAGGGCCAAGAAGGTCTTGGTATCGTTGAATGGGAACTTGTATTTGCAAGCTCCGGGCTTCACGCTCTTGTTGGAGATCTGGTTCTGGAAGATGCGTAGGTGACCAGCCTCATTGTCGCGGATCTCCGTGATGCGGTCGTACGTAGTGTTGAGAAAGCCCGCGGAAACGAAAGACGATTTATTAAAGGCCTCAACACCTTGTTGATAGAAATTGAAGATGGCCCATTCCGCTGCTAGCAGGTTCTGCCAGATTTGGTCGTCGGGGTCTGGAGTTCCAGACTCTGTTGGAAGGATGGGTGCGGTGATGTTGCCGGGAAATGGAGCCTTTTTGCCCCTGTAGTCGCTGAAGAGTTTGGACTGGCCTGGAATGGGGCCGTACTTCGGATCTGCCAGCTTTTGAGCTCCCGAGTCCGGCGTTGGTACTGCTATTGTGGACGACGGCAATGCCGCGAAGGAGGCCAGAACGAAGACAGATGATGTGCGCATTTTGGATGGTGAACAACTCGAGAGACGGGGGTTGTTGTTATTGAGAAGTCGTCGTGTTGATGATGGTACAAAACAGTTTGCTTGACGAGAAGCAAGACGTTTGTCTTTATATCTTTCGCCAACCATTTGTTTTGTTGAGGGCCAGGGGCCGAATCTGCAATACTATTGCAACCTGGCCTGGCTAAGTCATGTATTCGCAGACGTAACTTCGTCGAATGAACCAGATAGAGTCTAGTTTCCTTGCGTTAGACAACACTAGACAGGTGGTCGGACCGTTCGGCACGGAAGCCAACCTCCCGATCACAACATTGACTAGTAAAGTAGTAAGATCTGAACGGGAATGAAGTCATAGCTGGTGGCCGGAGATCTAGGTCCCAGAAACGACTCGAGACGGCGCAACAAGAATTCCCAAATGGGGCATCGCGACCCTGACTAACAAGCCTTGAGCCACCCGAAGCGCTCCCGCCTCCTGGTTTTGCGCACTCACATCAGTTTCTTTGTCACGGGAATAACGACGAACCCCAATGCGGTTAAAAGGATTTCTTTGTATTGTTGTTCTGACAATAAGGTGTCGCGTCAAGCCTTACCAGCAAAGGGGCTAAGCACTGGTCAGCTAAATCTTGACTCAGTTCGCTCGCAGTTGCTAGTGCTCGCGTTTCGGCAACTCGGCACCACGGGTGCCGTCCTACTAGCGGCCTACATGATAATTGGGGTCCAGAAAATGAAATACATAGCCAATAGCATCGAGAGCGAAAAGCGATCATGTGAAGATACTGACGACAAGACTTTTCTCAGAGGACCAACTTTGTTTCAAGTCTGTCATGGACTATAATGGTTTATGAAAGAGACTGATAACTTGGTACCTCGTAGCCTGGAATGACCACGAGGCTCTTCTTCGGGCTAGGCATAACAGTGTCTCGCATGAAACACTTCACAATTTCTTTATGACGACTGCTTTTGTCAGGCCGTGCACAAATCATAGCCTGATGTGGATAAAAGACTTTGTGGCTATTAAATACAGATTGATATGGGGAGTCTTGCTGATGAGCTTCTTTTCCAGGACGAAGGAAGCCCAAGTTCGAGACATCCGAGCATTTACCAAACGTAAAGGCAACTTTTCATTCTGATTCAACTAACTGCTACTTGGCTGATGGCTTTCATGACTACTCTCCTTAGTGAGCCATTTGAAGATTACTTCTTCTTGACACTTCCCGAGTGGTTGCCATATCCTCCGCCACCCTGTCTGCCGCCGCGGGTGGACGTATTGCCTGTGGTGTCCTTGTGACCACCGCGGACGCCCGAGGCTTGGGAACCCGTACCCGTCGGACCGTTTGGACCATTGGGATACTGGGCAGTGTAGTAGGGGGGGTTGATGTTTGAGCTTGGCTTAGACATCGTGGTAGCTGGTTTGGGTAGATGTAAGTTTTGAGGTGTATGTGAGGTCCGAAAAGGGGTTGATCATGTGATGATTTCTGGTGATGTGAACTGTAGATCCAAGAGAAGAAGATAGGGACTTGAAGATCGAGGTGGTTTATTTATACATTTTCTTAATTGTTTCATAGCGAGTGAATCACCATAACAACTGAGTGTTGTTCGTTACACTCAGATATTGTCGCGTCGGACAGTGAATCCCAGGAAGATAGTTGGTTGTGAATCGGGGTATGCCTCTGAAAGGCGCCAGAATTATGGGTCTCGAGATTTACATGCTCGTAGATCTCCCTGGCTCCTGGCCTCTCAACCCAGTCCCCAAAAGAAGGCTTTTCTGCATGTGGGCTACAGAGGTGTGGGTCTTACAGGGCGTTACATATTCACAAGACAGAGTAAAATAAAGCATTTCTGCAATGTAAAAAATCGACACCAACTGCCAAACGAATTCCCGAGTTGAATCTACTGCAGCACGTGACGTCGTTTGTACACGAGGCCCGGTACTCTGACTGATATGAGCTCCGCTCAAGACCGTCAATATATTGAGTAGCGACACAAGCAGCAAAGTGCAGCTCAATGTAACGTTTCTGGGTGAGCTATGCCAACGATTCCAAAACTTTGATCAATTTAGTCTACACCAAGTCGAGCTTGGAGTTTTCAGACTGTTGCATTTGAGATCGACCTAATTACATGGACAGTTGACTGTGCAAGTTTCCCGGACAACGGCAAGGTCCACGCCACGACAAGAGGCAATGGGCCGCATATGATGAACCTCAGGTCAAACGGTGTAGTCAAGGGGCTACGGCAGACCAAGGTAACATCTCACGTCACTGCTGGGTACGTTGATTCAAAAGCAAGATCACACACATTTTCGAGTTTAATAGTTACATAAATATTCACTCCGACGGAGTTGACGTGCCCCCTGCCGTAGTGGAGCGAGTCCGAGAACTCTAGGCCTTGCCCAGGTCGGCCCCAGCCTGGCGGCAGTAGTAGTTCCACTCGTCGCCTCCAATGTGCCATCCAACCGAGTTGCAGACTCGGAGATCACCGCGGTAGCTCTAGAACATCAATTCAGAATATGGAAAAATCTCAGAGGGTATGGGGGCGAGGGACTTACGGTCGTGCAGTCGGGGCATGTGTCCCACTGCTGGTTGCCGGTGTTGCGATTTCTGTATTGGTCGCAGGCGGTTTGAGTGGCTGCGTTGTTCTGAAAGTGACGAGCGTGAGCATGGAGTTCGGCTACATGGACCCTTGATGAGTGCGAGAGCCCGCGTACCTCGGGGTTGGACTCCTGTAGGCCCTTGAAGTCGCGGTCGGCGCACCACGCGATGTTATGAAGGTCGGCAGTGACACTGCGTATTGTTAGCAAGACGTCGAGTCTTTGTAGGCAGGGGCGGCAGCTTACCCAGTTGCGCAGGCAACGGCAGCGACGAGGACAGCGGCGCAGTGCATTTTCAAGAATTGGGTGAGCTGGATGAATCAGGCGAGTGACTATGCGAGGAGGATGACAAGAGCCTCGTAATGAGAAGTGCGTCCGGAGCTGCCTTTTATCCTTTTGAGAACAGGTTCGGCCCTTTCTGAATAGGTGTGAAGAAAATTTCCATCTGCTGCAGTCATCATGTCCAAATGCCGTACGCTGATGACTAGGCCGGAGCCATGTCGTGTTAGCACACGGCACGGCATCGGCTGATTTCCTTGCGCTGGCAGGACCACACAGACTGCCAGGGTCACGAGTTACCCGTGCCACGTTTCTGTATTCTTCCGCGAATGGCGCTCTATCGATCATCGCCAGTCTGGCGATTATTAAGTCCCGTGGGGGCTGGCAGGCTTCTTTCGGTATCACACGCGCCTCAAGTATACTCCATGTCATTTGCTATGACTCGTAGCCGGCGGCTTAGAAGACTGCCAGGAGAGAGACAGAGAACATATGTAACCTAGCCAAAAGAGCGATAAGCTGAGGCTTCGACTAGTGCGTGTTCGAGACGTCGGGAAAAGAGCCCGAGAGCCGCAAATGTCGGGGAGGCTGTGGAGATTGCACTTTCGAATCGATGAGTCTTCATGACTCGGCTAAAGCATTGGTTGAGGTGGGCACGAACGCTCGCACAGCTGCAGGAGCTGAGGGATCTGCGAACCTCACCGACCGACCAGGCACTAATTACTAGGTCGATGGGAAGAGCTCACGTGGGGACTCGAAGCTCGTTCATCGGTCATAAGTCCGCTCACAACCATGCTTCGAGCAAGCACCGCTTCATTTCCCGGAACAGGATAGCACGAGGAGATATCTGTGCTCCAGAATAGACGAGCCATCCCTATCATCTCCGCCTACCTAATGGCTGGGCCAACAGCCAGGGCATGGTCTACCCCAGTATTGATTACCTGCTGCGAACACTGTTTTGGGCACGTAGTCGGAATTGGCTCCGGGAAGTGGATATACTGAGCCTGTCTCTCCGAGAGAAATTAGTTCTTGCCCCTCATACCTGGGCATACGAAGATTGTGGTAGAGCCCCTGTAGTGCAATAGTCCCTGAAACAACAAGAACAGAGATGTTACATTCTGGGAAAGAGTGATATTGAGCCGTGTTCTGCGATTAGCTGTTCTTCTCTGAGTCCGATTCTTTGTTGCAATTTATGCTGCGAGTCTTGGAAAAAGTTCAACCCCAAAGAGATGCCAAATAATTTAGAGAAAACGCATGAACAGAGCCGTCATGGCATATACTCAAGGGTCACTGGGTTAGGGTTTTGCGCAGGACGCATGGCCAACTACGCAGTCTATTTATGCACGCGCTGGCCTGCCGAGATAAAGGTACCAGGGGGCAGTATTTGATGGGTCTGAGATGGTCAACCAAGTTGTCGTAGTGCGTAGCACCTATATAGTCGTAATTGCTGCTTGTGCAATCATAATTCCGTTTTTGTATGACACAAGTGGTGTTGGACTTTGTAACAGCAAATGAGAGTTGAGAGTTAGATTGATGCGGGTTTCGTAGCATTGAAGGACGCACAAATCGAATCCCGACACAACCTCCCCTTGCCGACAAAAGAATGCCGAGTTGTCCGCATGAGAAATCCTCTTGCGACTTTAAGAAAAGAAGGAATCCACTCTACTAATCATCACCTTACGCAATGCCTTCTGAAAGAGACCTGCAAGCCTCTCATCGGATCAAGCCTCCGACTGGCTATCGACACTGCGGGCGGCTTAATCAATGTCACGAGTTAGAGTGCGCAGTAAGCATAAGAGAGTAAAAGATCAAGTACCTTAAAGGCTAAAAGAAAAGTGACTCTAGGGGCTGTCTGATATACTCTCCTGATAGTGAGCTCGATCATATAATATAATATATAACCAAGCCTAGCCAGAGTGCCCACTGTAGGTGAAACTCTGGTGACAGTTAACATTCATCTATTTCAGAAGGTCTATTTCAGAAGGGGGAAAAACAGAAGTCGGAATTCACCATCTGACCGAAGAGTCGATCCGAACTGTCGGAAAGCCGGTCTGTGTTGCCGACAATGTGCATAAGAGCCTTAACATCCCGCGTCCGGAATGTCACCAGCACAAATTTTCTCGTTATCAACGTGACCGCACTTGCATTCAACTACTATTTCATTCTTTTATTATAGCCCTCACTAGGGTGGCAAGATGCATCTCTCTTCTGTCCTCGTTTTGCTCGCCAGTACTGCTGGGTAACCTCCCTTGTTCCGCTTTCTTCGCTTCTAAACCCTCATGCTAACCTCTCTTCACACTCCCTCAGCGTCATGGCTGACGTGCACTTGTATGCTTTCTGCACCAGCAGGTTCCAGCCGATCGGCAACCCAAACACCTGCCCCAAGAAGCGCGATACCTCGGACAACAAGGCTCTGAAGCTAGCCCGCAGCCGCATCGTTGGTCGTTCCTACGGCGACGTAAGATCACACCAACACTGCGTTTATTTGCGTCCTTCGCCTTGAACTAACCACTACCGTTCCAGAACGCCGAGGCGACCAAGACGGCTTGCGCGGCGTACCGCAATCGCAACACCGGCAACAATCAGTGGGACAGTTGCCCCGACTGCACTGTGGTGAGTTCAAATGTTACGGTTTCAATGGCCCCTCAACATGCAGTCTCTCGACCCTCCGGCGCTTAATGAGATGCGTTGGGAAGCACGTGGCATGACCCAGATTACTGATTATGTTCTACAATTTTTAGGGCTGGAGACGCTCCACGGACCCCAACTACTGCTCTCTTGCTTGCAACTCTCCCGGAGAACACATTGGTGGAGACGAGTGGCTCTACTACTGCAAGCAGGCTGGAGCCGATGGCTCCGAGGCCTACTAGGCCAGTTGGGCATTAGGTTTACAGCTCTCACTTCGAGTGCTCTCGATTTCGGGTTGTCCATATCAGGCATAGTTTAACTCATGGGCCATTGGCTTGACCATTTTACCGAGACTTGATGTTGCGACTCGTGGTGAAGATAATACTATTTAGGATGTTTTTTTTTTAAGTATATTTCACGAGTGAGAGCGCACAGCAGGCATGAGAGAGTATTGGATCAAGTCTTGAATGCTAGAAAATAACTGGCCCTCGAACTCCGGCTGAGATACTATTCTGGTGAGCTCTACTACTTGAAACTTGGCCCGACTTCCCACTGGAGGTGAAGCTCTCGTGGCAGTACATAAATCATCCACTTTCATTTCTAGCAACGCCTCTAGTCACAGTGACAAACTCCGCTTGTCGTGGAAAGAGAAAATTGGGTCTAATGTACAAAGCCAGTGAGGCCGACATCATATTCTGGATAAGGGGTTGGTCGTCTGACGGAAAGCAGAGTCAAAGGCCACACCCAGGACATTACGGCGACATTCTACGTTGCAGTCGACAACGCCAATCAACACGTCAGAGTTCACCCTTCCCCCATAACGGCACGTCATGTACTTGCAGATCTGGCAGTGAGCGGGACAGCAAAAGTGTCGATCTTTCACAGCGTACAACGGCTCTTTTCTTTCTCAGCGTCAAACTTCAGACTCCACAGTGTTGGAAAATTCGCCATAAAGATCAACCCGCCGTGGAATATCGACAATCTCTAGTATGTACACCTTGTCGTGCCTGACGACGGTGTCACCATGAGTCCCTCTGTCCGAAACACATGCTACTCCTCGGTGCTAGCCGCCAATGTGTGGCTCGGCAATATGTCTTCGTGGTTTGCGGAACGCCGCCTGCGCCTAAAGACCACCTTCTTCAACCGCATGGCGGCGGAGACGTCTTTGGACGGGATGGTACGCACGAGGAGGGGGTAAGTTAGTTATCTTATGCGGTGCAGGCTGCAAGTATGAGCGATCTTGGGTGGCCATGGAAGCTATACGATGACGTCAAGGGGGTGGGATAACCTTGTCCTCGTATAGAACTCTGTACAGTGCTTGCGGTATGCAGCCGAGGACGAGCTTTGTGCTGCTGATAAGGGAGACCTTTAGATTGTTTATTCGGACAATCCGCGTACAGTTGAATCTCTTCTTGAATTTACGGGGGTTTGGCTCATGCGGAAGATGAATACAAGTGTCTATAGGCGTAGGGGACTGGTTTTGGTGGCACCTACTGTTCCGCTGCTAGCTCCCTGGCAAGATAGATGAACGGCTGTTCCATTGATGTCGAAGACAAGAATTCCTTCTAGATTGAGCGGTCCCTCCTCTACCTAGGTACAGAGCATGTACATGTATGGTTGTCTGGCAAAAAGACCGGATACGTTTACATCATGTCAGAATCCCACAGACTTGCTCGGAATAGTTTCCTCAAGCAGATTAGCAGCGAAGATACATCTAGGCACTGCTACCGAGAGCATATTCCTAATTGCAGATTTGCCACACGCTGATGACCAACTGTCGATGGGCCTAGTGCTCACCCCGCTCACCTCAATCCAACAACCTTAGGACGGGTGGCCTGGCTATGCGAAGCACTGCGTTGGCGTCCGCATACCCAGCGGCTTTTTCGCCTCCCGGAGCGGGCCGCCCTATGGAGACCTCACCTTACTCTTACTCTTATCACCCTTAAGCTCTACAGCCCAACTCTACTTTTCTTATGCCCGTGGAACTAACATCTAAGCATCACCACTGCACTAGACACCCCATCCAACCTCGTCACAAAAGCGCATAAATACGTGGACACCCACGCGAGGCCGGACGTTCCGGTATCATACGCCTGATTCGTCCGCCGCACAAGCCCCTCCCGAGGACTCACACACACACACTGGAAAAGCCGTCTGAACACTGCCATCCACCCACACTCCATTGACGCTGCCGGACCGATGAGTCCAGCTGCCAAGTACTTTTTCTTTTGAGCGGGGTTCAGCATCAAGCGGAGCTGGCTGTTCGGACGGAGATCGAAGACAGGAGCAGCAGACGTTCGAAGTTCCACGGGGGTACGGCCCGGTGAAGAGGACTTATGTCCGACGAGGCCCGGAAGCGGAGGTTATCGGCCGTTGCTTAGCTCCGGGTGGATTCGTGCCTGGTCATGGTGTGGGCCGCGGCAACTTCACAGACCAGATTATACAGCTTGATGGAAACGAATAATTATAACAGAGATGATATCGATTTCAACTCAAAAATAGGAGCTCGCGTGACACCCGAGGACGGCCGCATGTGAAATCGAGGTCTTCTGGTAGACATTCACACGTCGACGGAAACATCAAACACGGCAGAAACTTAGTCTTCACGTCGCTAAGGCCGTGCCTGTGCCGTACCTGTGGGCCCGTGGTCTGTGCTGCTAGGTACTGTACTTTGATCAAAAGTGGTGTTTGGACGTCCTCGTTGTTCTTGGGTGTCAGCATCGGCCGAAGGAAGAAAAGAAGGGGGGGGGGGGTGGGTTGGTATGGACGAGCACTGTCGGACGAAGCTTGAAGCGGGCTAAACCCAAGGGGGCAGTATGCTCGAACGAGTAACAGGTGGCTAATGAGTCAATCAACAGCCAGCCGGGTCATCATCGGACAGCGACGGTGAATGCTTACGCAGCAGCAGCAGAAAAGTGCGCCAATATGCTGCGGCCGGCGGCCGACAACTCCGGGAAATGACGGAGACCGGTACCGTATGCAGGGACTTTCAGTAGCACGCAGGCGAGATACGAGATACGTACCTACAGTCGGTACAAGACAGCGTCGTAAGATCTTTGCAAGAAACAAGCGCCTGATCGGGGCAATCCCGGGGTCCGACTCGAGACGATTTCCGTGGCCAGGTCCGGAAGTCTGTCACTCCGGCTGGTCAAAAGTGGCATTATTAACACCGGAAGGGACCGCTGTAGCACAAGTACGTGTGCACATAGAAAAGGCAATCTGCTGCAGGCACTGGCAAACTGCTAGCCTGTAAGCATGAGTACTAGGGCTGAGCTCCGCCATTCGTACTGGATTGCCCAATACACCAGACTTCCATAGGAACCTAGATGTAATTTACAGTGCGTTTCTCAGTAAGTTGTTTGACTGGGCAGCTACTACTCAGCCACTTTGAGGAACCTACCTACTTCAAGGCTTCATGGACATCGACCCTGGGTTCAACGCCTCTCCTCTCCGTCTAGCTACCAGCACAATGTTATTGTTCTTGCAGGGCACATAAACACGGCTATTTAAAGAGTTGTACTTTGGGGGGGAGGCTTACTTGTCAAGTCTCCCGTCAGCCGACGGCTCGAATCAACTGGGCACAGGCAACACTAAAGGCAACGACTGACGCAGTCAGGAGGCCTGCGTCGAAGGCTATCAATTCGCTAGATTTGAATCAATTTTCCAAACATCGCCCGGAATGATGAATACAGAATTTTCAAAGCCAACCATGATACCTGCGAGACGAAGGGATTTCTTTATGCAAGGAGATCCATTCCAGGCAGGGATTTAGTTGGCTGTGAAGATAAAGAATGAAGCAGCCCTTCTAAGAGAAAACACGGTTTGGCCCATGAAGACGTTCATGGTAGCGTTGCGCTCAGCTGCTTGCATGGGGAGACCTGGCCAGAGAAAAATGGAATGATTGCATGATTCTAATTGTATATCTCATTCAAATTAAGCTGCTTCTCAGCGAAATTCTAAAAGTCGGAAGGAGCTTTTCGGGTAGGTACTGAAGTCGTTTGTGAGGGTCTCAAGTAAGTGCACAGCTTTTGCTTTCCAGATATGGAAACCCAATTCAGATTTTCGTGTTTACCACCACTTGACTCTCGGTGTCTGTCATTGGCATTTACCGCTGTAAGCGCCGGGCCAGCATTGCAAACCCGTTGATCACCTGATTTGGCAGCACAACCGAGCTTCTGACCCGCACCAACCCCAGGCCGCGAGCCTGATTTCGCGATGCCATGTTGTTCAGTCCCTCACCTCGCAATATCAGGCCATCTCCTCCACCCTCCCATCCGCTAGCTGCCCAGGCACCTTTTCACCGTTCAACACTTAATGTGTGATAGGAGAACTCCACACCGATGGATCTCGAAGAGGTGAACCAGAAGCTGGGCACGCTGCTCGGACAGGCGGCCAGCATTAGAGAAGAGCTGTCGCGGTGCCCAGAGCACCTCGAGGCTATCTCTCAAAAGTATGTAGGCAAGTTTTCATAGAGAAAAGAAAGCTGATCATGTGCTCAAAGTGTTGAATCTCTGATCGTCACCCTTCGCGACGCGGAGACCGAGCTATGGCAACGGGCACGACTTCGGGAGCGAGAACAGGAGGATCTGCTGCAAGTAACCAGCGGTTTATCTTCTTCCATTGAAAGACTCAAGGAACTACTCAAGCATTACCGTCAACCGCATCCCATCTTTTCTAGTCTTGAAGTCTGGAAGAGTGCCGCCTCAGTAGACCTCGAGTCAAGCGATCTTGACAAAGTACACAGAAAAGCTGTTGCAAGCGCAGCTATTCTTGACACTCTTGTAAAACAAATGCGACAAGAAGCTGGAAAGAATACCGGGAAACTGTCGCACTTTGAAACTTGGATGGCCATCCAGACGGCCACCAAAGAATTTCACCTCTGTCCCAATCGCCTGTGGGCCATCGCCAGGGGACACCAGGACGTGGTCAGCAGCCTCACGACGCTCATCCGGCCCCTGAGAGACAATGAACCCATGGTGGGCCATGCCGACCACGAACAGTGCAATTATGAGTTATGCGAGCACTCACGTCGCGACTTTACGTGGGTGGCTCAACGGCACGAGTCCGAACAGTGTCGAAACCACCCATCCGAGACTTGCGAGCCCCTGCGCTATCGATTCCCAACGGAGAAGCTCGACGAGGCAGTTAAATTACGCCTGCCAACGGCGTGGAAGTTTGATGGGTTATCTACTATCGAACCTGGCCAGGGCTATATGGCTGTCTCACACGTGTGGTCTGACGGCACCGGGACGGGTGCCTGGCTTGACAGAGAGGTTAATGCTTGCCTTTACGACTACTTCGTCGGAATCGCTCAACACTTCCAATGCGAGGGAATCTGGTGGGACACTGTCTGCATCCCGAAGGACAAGACTGCGCGCAGTATTGCCGTCAACAGCATGCACAGGAACTACCAAGATGCGCGCATCACGTTTGTCCACGACTGCTACTTGCGGGAGTGGCCATGGTATGATGGAGAGTCCGCCTGCATTGCCATCATTCTATCGCCATGGTTCAGTCGCGGCTGGACAGCCCTCGAACTCGCAAATTCAATCAAGGTCAAAGTTATGTTTAAAGACGACGTCATCAAAGACCTCGACGAGCATATACTTGCAAAATCCGATGCCTGCACGCCCCGGCACAGACTTGCGTCGAGGATCATCTCCAACTTGAGAAGAGGTACGGTGACGACGTTGAATGACCTGCTCGCTGTTCTTCAGTCGCGCAACACGTCGTGGCCTCGGGACATTGCAATCATCGCGGGCCTCTTGACAGGGGTTGAGACGTCTGGCTCGACCCAGCAGCGCATATTCCAGAAGATCTTGTGTAAGATTGGAGCTTTGTCTCCTGATCATCTCTTTCATAACTCTCCCCTCATGTCGGACCCTGCTTTTAGCTGGTGTCCCGCAAATCCCCTGGACATGGAAGCATCTTCGTCAGAACCGCGATTGAAAATCAGCGCCAATGGAGACGTGCATGGGGAGTGGCGAGTCATCCGGGACATCAGCAGCCTGCCTCAATCTAGATACGTTTGGAGAGGCACTCATACCTTGATCGAGATGCAACTGAGATCGGCTCTAGAGCACTCGGATGGCTGTATGTTACTGGCCGACCTCCCAGCTGAGGGCCACGAGCCTGCTGTGGCCAGGGCCTTGCTGGTGAAGGCCTTAGGAGGAAGTCCTTTGAAACATAGAGTTTTGGGCTCCGTGTATTTCCATCCACCTTTGAGAGACCACGAGATGCCTGGTATGGTCGGAACGCCAACCAATATCATCATTGGCAACCAAGTCGAATCTGCAGCTGAAGGCGACATCCCCTCTCCTGCACACGAGACCCTAGCTATCGACAACGTCAACCCAGAACCGAAGACTCAAGCCGGCTGGACAGCGCTTCATCAAGCAATCTGGGAATGCGATATACCCAAGGTCGAGAGGCTCATCGATTCAATCGATTTGGAAGTTGAGGACCATTTCGGCCAGCGTCCTCTTCACATCGCGTCAGAGAGAGGAAACTCCCAGATCGTTGAATGGCTCCTTTCTCGTGGAGCTGACCCAACGGCCAAGTGCTGCCGCAAGGAAACTCCTCTTCACCGGGCAGCCTGGGGAGGCTCTTTGAAGGTGACTGAAATGCTTCTGAAGTCCGGCGTTGACCCGAATCACCTGGACTCGGCTGGCCAAACCCCGTTGCACGTGGCGATACGGTATGGGTACGTGGAGGTTGCCTCGTTGCTGATAAAGCATAGTGATGTCAGCATTCCAAACTCGCAAGACCTCACAGCTTTGCATCTCGCTGTATTGCGAGACCAGAGGGAGCTTGTGGAATGCCTAGTGGGGTTGGGCGACGACATCAACGCATCAGACGGCCGAGGCAGCACACTGCTGCACCAGGCAGCTTACCACGGGCATGCGGGCTTGGTGGAGTGGCTTCTTCACATGGGAGCTGACGTTACTCGAAGCAACTCCGACAGTCTGCGGCCAGTGCATGCGGCAGCTCGGGGCGGAAAGGACGCAGCGGTGCGAATTCTTTTGAGGGAGGAATTCGACCACGGCCTTCTGACCGGCGACCTCCCGGTCGATGAGTGGGGGAAACTACTGCATTTGGCGTCCATGGGGGGAGTAGAATGGCTCGTTTCGGACATACTGCGCGCCAACAAACGCAGCGTCTTCCTCTGGGGCGCGGGAGACCGTCGCGCCTTGCACGTTGCGGCAGAAGCAGGAAAGACGCGGGTGGTGGAACTGTTGCTGGACGCCCAGGAGGTGGCTGCCAGGGTCGATTTCGTCGACAGCCTTCGCTGGACCGCTCTGTTCTACGCGGCAAAGAACGGGCACCTTTCGGTTGCCAAGCTGCTGATACAGAGAGGGGCCGACGTCACGGCCGCGGACTTGGAGGGCAAGACGCCGTTTGAACACGCGGCGACCAACAACCACGCGCCGGTTTTGAAGTTGCTCCTCGAGAAGGGCGCGGCGCTGGGCATCAAGCCTCGGAAAAAGATGTCGTGGGAGGAGGGGTATCCCGGCACCGCCGACGAGGACGAGATCAAAACCGACTTGTTGCGCGAGGTGGTCAGGCGTGGACACGCGGAGATTCTGAGAGTCTTGTTCGAGAAGGACGTGAAGGAGAAGACGTTCAACCTCGAAATGATACAGAATCAGGGATACGTCAATATCGAGAGCCAGCTCTTGGCACACGCGGCAAGATATGGGCATGTCTTGATCCTCAAGCTGCTCGTCGAGCAGGGGGCCAACGTCAACGTCGACGACGCCGGCTCCCGCATGGGTGAGAGCAACCAGCAGTGGGAATCGGTCATATTCCGGGCGGCGGAGGCAGGGAAACTCTCGGCGGTCCAATTCCTTCTCGACAACGGAGCCGAAGTCAATCTACGAGACCATGTGCCGCTGCTGGGCGCAGCGCTGCACGGGCACGAGGACGTTGTCAGATTGCTGCTCAAGGCAAAGGCCGACATCAATCGGGGGTGCGAGTGTCACTACGGGACCGCTCTATCCGCGGCAGCATCCAAGGGACACCTGGAACTCGTCAAACTGCTGCTACACATGGGAGCTGCCGTCGAACCGCCTCCGCGAGAGGACCCGTTTGATCCGTTGGAAGTGCCAATCGTCGTAGCAGCCGGGGGCGGGCATGAAGGCGTTGTCAGGCTCCTGCTGGAAGAGAAAGCGAACGTCGATTGCGTCATGGTGGAAATAGTCTACTACGCTGATGCGCATACAAACAGAGACATAGGATCGGGAATCACCCTCCCCCCGAGACGCAGGAGAGTTAGACGAACCGCCTTGGCTGCTGCGGCGGCGGGAGGGCACTTGGCAATAGTCGAGCTTCTTTTGGAGAGGGGTCCCTCCTTGGTTCCGGATGTTGTCAGGAGCAGAGTACCGATGGTGGCGGCAAACCCGTTGGTCGAAGCGGCCAAGTTTGGACATACACCGGTCGTGGAGGTTTTGATCCGCGAGAGACCGGATATCAAGAGGCCGGATTTTGTCGAAAACGCCGTGTCAGAGGCAGCGGAAGGCGGGCACGCGGAGGTTGTTGAGTTACTCCTCCGAGAGTGTGCTTGCGCCAACGGCGAGGAAGTTGATGTAAGCAGCGCGTTGCGCAATGCAACTCGGCAGGGTCATGCGGATATCATCAAGTTGCTCATGAAGCATGGAGCGGAGGTCCAGGACTCTGGGAATATTAATCAGGACTGAGATCAGAATGAGGAACTCAAATCAGAAGCTCTGTAAACAAACAAACAAGGAAGGGGACGGAAAAGTCTGGTTAGAGGAGAAAATGTTTCCGTTCTTACCCTGCAAGCGCTGGTTCAAGTAAACCAACGACGCCAATCTTCCTGGCTGATTGATCAAGAGTCTATCCCAGCATGTGACCGACAAGATGACACTTCATTACGAGAATCAACCCGAAATGTCTTGAATCAGCTAAAGTACCTAACAGTCTATTCTGTTATTGAGCATTTACACTCCTGCGCATTTACACTGGAAGGGTCTGCTGCCGACACTAGCGCTGGCACTGACGGCGCGTGAGGGCCGAGCTGCGCGGTTGGCACTGGGCAGTGCCCGGCGAACCGGGCCACCTGGATGCGATTTACGAGCGGTGCGTTTCTCGGTGACTCGCCCGACTGAACGGCGCTCGCACATGGATAATAATACTTGGTACATAACAGTGTACGCCGTAAAATCCAGGTACTATGTAAAGTGGTAAAGTACGACCTGTGCTGCAGCGCACGCTAAAATAAGGGTGGAGTGCCGAATTTCGACATAATTCTGGGTCCCGCTCAATCAGGTAATTCCCCAAGACCCATTTTCGACCGGCCTGGACCCACTCGGCCTCGTTCGAGTTCGGATTCGTATTGCGGGGCCGGCCGTATGTTGCCTTGACAGAGGGGGGAAGCCAATCTTATTCTCGCTACAGGATTGTACGGCATAGGTTACTCCGTACCTTACTGAAGTCAAAAGACATGCCGAAGTGTGAAATTTTGTGTGATTAATCCAATTGAGCTGACAAACTGCCATCCAACGCCCCCTACCCCCTACCCCCTTGCCCCTACCCACTACCCCCTACCCCAGTGTCAAAAGACATGCGGGTGCAAGATGGAAGTTTCTGCGCGTTACCAGTGTCAGTGTCGGCTGTCAGCCTTCCGCAGGGCACTCAAAAGCATCTGAATCTCAGCCCGAGTCTAATCATTTCAGGGTTGCCCTGCCCTGCCCTGCCGGGTTATGCACCCAGGGACGGGATTCCGTGATCTTCTCTGGGTTGGAGGGGTAGCAGGCCCCCGCGGATCGGGCCAGAGACCGTGAATGGAGCGGGACGCGACTGGTGACATTATCATTTGTTCGTTCTTCTACGGCCTTCTAGGTCGCGTGTCGACGTCGCAGTCGTGATGCACCACGGCGCACCATTTTACGTAGTCGCGCGCAAGGTTTAGCGGCGGCGTGCCCTGCGACGCTGGGGGGTGGCGCGGCGACGGATCCGGGGTATCGGGTTCGATTCGCCAGTGGCATCGTGTCGCGTGGCCCTTTTTCGGCAAATGTGAGGCGAGGAGAAACGTCGAGAAATCATGATGCCTCGGTTTGATCGCGATGCACCGGCTGGGGGCCTCGATCTAATCAGGTGCCGATATCTAGCCGCGCCAGCGTAAGGTATAGCATAGAAGCATGTACCGCCGATTTGTTTCACGGGGGGATGCAAAAAGGCCGGGATATCGAGGAATGAGGACGGCGGCGGCGTGCAAGTGGCCTGTGATGTCTACGAACTGGCGGCGGGTGGCGGGGGTCGGGGTCGGGGTCGGCTTGTGTCCCCGATGACGGGATCCTGCTGCTCTTCTCATTCTGCACCAGACGGTGCCGTCTGGGAAAGTCAGTCCGACGTCCTGATATCCCGACTCGACCGTCTGGTCTCTGGTCCCAGTTGCTTGGATGCCATCCACCGCCTGGGCAAGGACGCTTGGCTTTCCGGGTCATGCTGGCGCGCGGGCTGGCGCATGCTCGCCCGCCAAACATCGCTTAAGACGAAGGTTGTCAAGGTGTTGGGACGAGTCAGAGGGCTGGACGCCACGGCATCAACATGAGCAGGAATGAGGGGGGGGGGGGGGGAGAGTTGAGAGGCAACGAAGAAAGTATGCGTCCGTGTCGTCCGCCCGCTGGTGAGACCGCGCTAAGACGGGGGGTTGTCTCGCGGGCACAGCAGCTCAGTCGGTACCTTAAGCCATGATAGGGCGGGCGTGATGTTATTGCGTGACTGGACAATGTCAACACGACGTGGAAATACACGCCGTGGCTTCTCGGGACGCTGCGAACAACCCGCCCGATATGATATCCCATCGGGGTCGGGGGTTGAGCAAGTCGGCGCCCGCGCGTCTCGGAGGAGTTGCTGTGTATCCGTAATAAGGGGGGGGCCATTCGAAGAGATTTGATAATCAATTGCGATGTTGAAGTGGCAGGGGGCCCGGTGGGAATCCTGCAGGCGGTCCGCAGGCAGTCCGCAGGCGGACAGGCAGACTCTCGCAGAGCCACGCAGGCGGACCGGGGGGTTTGTGCGCTTGTCGTAAATCGTCGTATATCGGGGGTCCTTGGGTGATCGCCAAGTTGGAACGGGTGCAACCTGGCCCAGGATTGGGGTCATTGCGGAAAGCCCGAGATGTCCAGTCCAGTCTCTGTGCGAGTCGTCGGTCTGAATGCATCTCAGCTGTGTGAGGTCAGGCAAACAGCAGCATTGCCCAGACGGGTGACGGGAGAGAAGGCAGCTGCTCCGGAGATCGCTGTACGGCTGCTGCTGACACTGATCCATGGCCGCGGGTGAGATTTTGAGCACGACTGATGAGGGAGGCGGCGCCCATCGCCAGCGTCGTTCCGCCGCAATGATACGTGCAACAGCGGCCGTCCTCGGTGACGGGAGACTGGAACAGGAGTGGATCCCTTCTCGGGAAAGAGGTGCGGGTTGTCGGGGTGCTCGAAGAGCCCGAGACGGGCAGGCAGCTCGCTTGAGGCTCCTTAGCGTCCGGTACGTACCCTCCACGCCGAAAGACGGACCCACCACCTGCTGCGGAAGAACGTTGCTCGCCGTGGCTGATTGGTTGCCTTCTAGTGCCCTGTCAAATTTCCAATTGGACGCCCGATGGTGCTGCTGCTTCTTTAGTGGGGGGGGCGGGCGCCTTCGGTGGGGCCGCCCGTGGAAGTGCGGGAACTGGTGAACTCTGGCACCTTGAAAAAACAGCAGCCGGTTTTAGGGGGGCCATGAGTCCTTGAGGGGGGGCAATTGGAGTCTTGGAGATGAGAAAGGCCCCCCGTGTGGATCGGCTTCTGCTCCGCCCGTATGAACATCCGTAAATCGAGCAGCCGCAGGGCCAAGCCAGTGTGTTCTCTGGTGTACGTGGTAGTCTACACGCTGCAAGCAAGGTACGTACGGTACGTACATACATGCCAAAAAGCAGGGATCCAACGACAGGGCACAAAAGGAGTCTTGATTGCGCCCGATAACAGGGCCCTGCCGGCGAGCCCTCTCTGCGCGCCGCGTGTCGGAGGGATATTCCACCCGCCGCTGGGCGTGGTCCTGACTGCTCGGGTCGACGTCCGGGGCCTCATTGGCCGGCAGTCGGACTGATAGGGCGCATCGAGGGGGCAGCCCGGCAGCGTACACGTTGTGCGTGCGAACGTTGGGGCCGGGACGTGATGGAAGGGAGTGAGACACGAAGCAGACCCGGGCTGACGAGTACTTGTACACTGCCTAGGTACCGCCGGCAGAGTTTCTCGCGTCGACGCAGCAGGGTTGGCATTCTTACACGGAGCGTAGGAGGGTAAACGGGTGCATACTGCCGTTTAGTTGCGAGCCAGTCGCGGTGGCTGCTGCTTGGAGCGATGGGCCTCCCTCCCGTGATGATGATGTGAGATTGCACATGTCCTGATTGCGGCGGATAGGCAGTCCGTACCACGTACCATGTACCATGTACTGCGTCGTGGGCTGCGGCGCCCATGCGTGATGGATCGATGGGACGCGGCTGCAGGGTGCCTCGCAGAGTTGACAGTTCCCGACCGAATGGCGGCCTGGCCCAGAGCGTTGATCGCTCTCACCCTGCGAAGCTGCTGTCTGGGACTAGTATACGCCGTACTCTGGGCTCGGGAAGTGACAAGATGCCGACAGGATCGAGGCGCGCAGGGTCTTGTTCCGAGCCCCTGCGGACGGTCGGATCTCAGACTCTGAGCCCTTGATTCCGTCTGCTTCGGACTGGCCACCCGGCGTAATACGGCACATGCTGCGGACTGCTTTGGGGGCTATTACGGGTCGATTCGGTAATATTCCAGGTCGTGGGTATCACTGCACGATGTTTGCTGGCGATTGGAGGGCCACGGACATATCGTCTTACGGCCGACGATGACGGACTCCAGTATCGACAACAGGAGCAGCGCTCACCCGCTCAACGGGCCAATGTGCGTGCTTTGCGAATGTGAATATGGTTATTCGCTGCCCCCCTTCGAGAAAAGTTGCCCCCTCATCAGGTGAACCGTGTCCAAGAGTTCGTCAGTTTTTACTCTGGCGCAAAGCAGGCAGGTCCCTGGCTCGGACGAGTGTGTGTTGTGTGTGTGCACCGATCTGCTGGTCATCGACAGCAACACGCACCAGGTGTCCGTACTGTACCTACCACTACCAGGACCTGACGGAGTGCTGCTGCTGATCAAGCCGGCCTCGTCTGGCCGCGTATTTTCGACCGAATCCACGTGGCAATGGCTCACAATTCCACCGGCAAAATGGACCAGCTCGCGGAGTTTGGGCATCCAAGCCCCCAGGGGGAGGGGCTCAAACGGTCAGAGTTGCTGCTTGCCAAGTCCCCCCCAGGCCGGAGCTGGAGCTGGAGCCAGTCTGCGATCGCCCGCCAACACAAAAAGTCCGCAGACACGGCGGGCGAGCAGCGGCAGGATTCGCACCGCCTCGGCCGTGTTTGGCACAGGCCTGGCGGCGTGGACTCGACTCGGCGGGCTTCCATGTCGTGGGTTCTTCCCGGCGCCTTCAGGCACTCGTGCTCCTGTTGGCCTGCTGGAGGGGGGAGCTAGGGGTTCTGGAGACTTTGTGGGGCCCGTTGAGCGCGTCATTGTCGCTAAGGCAATGGAAAGCGCAGAGGACGGACGGTACGTACCCCATTTGTCGCTCGGCTACAGAGTGGGTCGGGCTGCAGGCTGCGTAAAAAAAAAAAGGCGGCAGGTACGTACCTTCCCTGCATGGCGGACATCCATTTCGGGACGTTTCCATGTCCTACATCTGAAGAAATAATGGAAAATGTTCTTTTTTTGTTTGTTTTGTTCAAGTATTTTCACCGGGCTCGCTCGCTCGCTTTCTCTTTCTGGCCCTCATTTGCCCGGCCCTCCACTGCCTTGCCTTCCCCCTCCAGCGCTCCACCCCCCCAGCTGGGCCCAGCTCCTGCCCGTCCCATCTCCTGCTGCTCCTGCCCCCTGCCTTGCGCTGCTTATCCTGGTCACCCCGAGCTGCCGGGATCTTTCTTTTTTATTCTCGCAGCCCTCCCTCCTCTTCTGCATTCGAGTTACTTCTACCTCCCCTTCCCATCCCGTCCGCTGTCGACGGCTTCTTTCCTCGCCCGTCCTTCCCTCATCCCCCTTCCCTAATTCTTACCCTTCGCGTCGGTCTTTAATTCTTCTCCCGCGTCGTCTCTGTCTGGGCAAGACGCACCTTAGTACCTAATTACCCAGACTAATTCGGATACCCGCTGCCCCAAAAAGGAGCGACACCAGCACGAAGCAGCACCCAGCAACCGCGACATCAGCGCCGCGCGGGTGGCCTTCGTACGCCCGCAGTTCCCTCGGGCCCGTCTGACAAGCGCAAATCCTCCTGACAACCGGGACAGCGGCTTCATCCGCGCCCACGACCGCTTCGACCACGGTCCAAACCATGGCGTTTGCCGGGATGGCTTCCATCCCCAACTACGACAGCACAGCTCAGACGACCGGAGTGCCTATCAGCTCTGCCCGCAGTGGCCACCACGAAGAGGAGGACATCGCCGCCGCGAACCAGAACACCGTCGACACCGCAGCCACGTCCGTCACCGAGGTCGCCGCCAGCGACTCCGGCCCCAAGAAGCCCTCCACCCCGCCCGACAGCGACAAGATCGACTCCGCCGAGGACGATGAGGATTCCGAGATGGAGCGCCGCCACTCGCTGGTGCAGTCGCTCGCCAAGCGCTACTCCCACGCCTCCGTCCCCGGCACCGTCGGCGGAAACCCCTTCTTCGCCGACGAGAACTCGCCGCTGAACCCCAACTCGGAAAACTTCCACGGCCGCGCCTGGGCCCGCGCCATCGTCGACCTCGTCCAGCAGCACGGCGCTTCTTTCCGCACATCCGGTGTCGCCTACCAGAACCTCAACGTTTACGGCTACGGCCAGGCGACGGATTACCAGAAGGATGTCGGCAACATCTGGCTGAGCGCTGCCGGCTTAGTGCGCAACTTCACCGGTGGCGGACAGACGAGAATCGACATTCTGCGCAACTTTGACGGCCTTGTCCGCAAGGGCGAGATGTTGGTCGTGCTCGGCCCGCCCGGTTCCGGTTGCTCGACCTTCCTCAAGACCATTGCCGGTGAGACAAACGGCCTGTACACCGACGACAACTCCTACTTCAACTACCAGGGTAAGTGGCTGAGATCTTTGGTGCTACATGGCAGGGGTTTTCTGTGGCTGGCGTCTGGACATCTCACCTGCGAGACACGGGAGCGGCCACTTGTGTGTAACGCGATGTACATGGACAGAACTGACAGGCCACAGGAATGACCGCGAAGGAGATGCACACCAACCATCGTGGCGAGGCCATTTACACGGCCGAGGTCGACGTCCACTTTCCCCAGCTGTCCGTTGGTGACACTCTGACCTTCGCCGCCCGCGCCCGACAGCCCCGTCACCTGCCCGAGGGCATCGACAAGACGACTTTCGCCAACCACCTGCGAGACGTCGTCATGGCCATGTTCGGTATTTCTCACACCGTCAACACCCGCGTCGGTAACGAGTACATTCGCGGTGTGTCTGGTGGTGAGCGGAAGCGTGTCACCATCGCCGAGGCTGCTCTCTCTGGTGCCCCCCTTCAGTGCTGGGACAACAGTACCCGTGGTCTGGATTCCGCCAACGCCATCGAATTTTGCAAGACCCTGCGTCTGCAGACCGAGCTCTTCGACAGCACTGCCTGTGTGTCCATTTACCAGGCCCCCCAAAGTGCCTACGACCTGTTCGACAAGGTGGTTGTGTTGTACGAGGGACGCCAGATTTTCTTCGGCAAGGCTACCGAGGCTAAGCAGTACTTCGTCGATCTTGGCTATGACTGCCCTGCCCGTGCCACCACCCCCGATTTCCTGACTTCCATGACCTCTCCCCAGGAGCGTCACGTCCGCAAGGGCTGGGAGAACCGCGCCCCTCGCACTCCTGATGAGTTTGCCACTGCCTGGAAGAACAGCGCCAACTACAAGGCTCTCCAGGCCGAGATTGAGGAGTACAAGACGACTCACCCGCTCGACGGTCCCGATGCCCAGGCTTTCCGTGCATCCAAGAAGGCCCAACAGGCCAAGGGTCAGCGCGCCAAGTCTCCCTTCACCCTGTCTTACGTCCAGCAAATCCAGCTATGCTTGTGGCGTGGATGGAGACGTCTCATCGGTGATCCTAGCATCACCGTTGGCTCTCTCATCGGAAACGTCGTTATGGGTCTCATCATCGGAAGTGTCTTCTACAATCTGCAGGAAGACACCCAAAGCTTCTTCCAACGTGGTGCCCTTCTCTTCTTCGCCCTGCTCATGAACGCCTTCTCTAGTGCCCTCGAGGTTGGTATTGTTGCTCCTAGTTGTTGCATCGGATTGCTGACTCGTCTAGATTCTCACCCTGTACGCTCAACGTCCTATTGTCGAAAAACATGCCCGCTACGCTCTGTACCATCCTTCGGCTGAGGCTGTGGCATCCATGTTGTGCGACATGCCGTACAAGATCTCGAATACGCTCGTTTTCAACCTCATTCTCTACTTCATAACGAATCTGCGACGCGAGCCTGGAGCCTTCTTCTTCTTCCTCCTAATCTCATTCTTCACCGTCCTGACCATGTCCATGATCTTCCGTACCATTGCTTCGTCGTCGCGCACGCTCTCGCAAGCCATGGTGCCGGCCGCTATCCTCATTCTGGACCTCGTCATCTTCACCGGTTTCGTCATTCCCATCGA
Organism: Colletotrichum tropicicola; assembly: GCA_025962755.1. Classification (NCBI taxonomy): domain Eukaryota; kingdom Fungi; phylum Ascomycota; class Sordariomycetes; order Glomerellales; family Glomerellaceae; genus Colletotrichum; species Colletotrichum tropicicola. The sequence continues at coordinate 27,395 of JAOWMA010000110.1, forward strand.
CTACATGCTCGACTGGTGCCGTTGGCTCAACTACCTCGACCCTCTGGCTTACTCCTTCGAGTCGCTGATTGTCAACGAGTTCCACGGCCGCAACTTTGCATGCTCGCCTAGCAACGTTGTGCCGATGGCCATTTCCCCTCGATACGCCAATGTCTCTTCTTCCCAACGCGTTTGCAGTGCTATTGGTTCCGTCGCGGGTCTTGATTTCGTCAGCGGCGATGACTACGTCAACTCCGGATTCCGTTATGAGTGGGGCAACCGCTGGCGCAACTTCGGCATCCTCATCGCCTTCATGATCTTCTTCCTGTTCACCTACATGGTCACGGCAGAGCTGGTTTCCGAGAAGAAGTCAAAGGGCGAGGTTCTCGTTTTCCGTCGTGGATACAAGCCCGCTGCCTTGAAGGAGAAGCACTCTGACGATCCCGAAGACATCCGCGTTGGACCCGTCACCACTGCCGAGCGCAACCGTGTCGGTGAGAAGGACAACGGCATCATTGAGGAGCAAAAGTCCACCTTCCACTGGAACGATGTCTGCTACGAAGTTCAAATCAAGAAGGAGACGCGACGCATTCTGGACCACGTCGATGGCTGGGTCAAGCCCGGCACCTTGACCGCGCTCATGGGTGTCTCCGGCGCTGGCAAGACCACACTTCTGGACTGCTTGGCTGACCGTACTTCCATGGGTGTCATCACTGGTGAGATGTTGGTTGACGGTTACCACCGCGATGCCTCCTTCCAGCGCAAGACCGGGTATGTCCAGCAACAGGATCTGCACTTGCAAACCACCACTGTCCGCGAAGCCCTCAACTTTAGTGCCCTCCTCCGTCAGCCTGCCCACGTCCCTAAGCAGGAGAAGCTCGACTATGTTGAGGAGGTTATTAAGCTGCTGGATATGGAGGAGTATGCCGATGCCGTCGTCGGTGTTCCGGGTGAAGGTCTCAACGTCGAACAACGCAAGCGTCTTACTATTGGTGTCGAGCTTGTCGCTAAGCCTCCCCTGTTGCTCTTTGTCGATGAGCCTACTTCCGGTCTTGACTCGCAGACGTCCTGGGCTATTCTTGACCTTCTGGAGAAGCTTACCAAGAGTGGTCAGGCTATTCTCTGCACTATCCATCAGCCTTCCGCCATGCTTTTCCAGCGCTTCGATCGTCTCCTGTTCCTTGCCAAGGGTGGCAAGACCGTCTACTTCGGTGATATCGGCGAGAACTCAAAGGTCATGACTTCCTACTTCGAGCGCAACGGTGGATTCCCCTGCCCCCACGATGCCAACCCCGCCGAGTGGATGTTGGAGGTCATTGGTGCCGCCCCCGGATCCCATACCGAAATCGACTGGCACCAGGCCTGGCGCAACAGCGCCGAGTACGCTGAGGTCAAGGCGGAGTTGCAGCGACTCAAGGACGAGCGTGGCGCCCACGTGCCCGCCACCCAGGACAAGGCCAGCTACCGCGAATTCGCCGCTCCCTTCTTCGCCCAGCTCCAGGAGGTTACCCATCGTGTCTTCCAACAATACTGGAGAACCCCCTCCTACATCTACGCGAAGGCCGCCCTTTGCACTCTGGTTGCTGCGTTTATCGGTTTCGTCTTTTTCAAGGCCCCCAACACCCAGCAAGGTCTCCAGAACCAAATGTTCGCCATTTTCAACCTTCTCACCGTCTTCGGCCAGCTTGTCCAGCAAACCATGCCCCACTTCGTCATCCAACGGTCTCTCTACGAGGTGCGAGAGCGCCCGTCCAAGGTGTACGGCTGGAAGGTCTTCATGCTCAGTCAAATCATTGTTGAGCTGCCCTGGAACACACTGATGGCTGCCATTATGTACTTCTGCTGGTACTACCCCGTTGGGCTCTACCAGAACGCCATCCCCGCCGACCAGGTTACCGAGCGTGGCGCCTTGATGTTCCTGTATCTGCTGGTCTTCCTGCTGTTCACATCGACCTTTACAGACTTCATCATCGCAGGCTTCGAGACCGCTGAGGCCGGTGGCAACATCGCCAACTTGCTCTTTATGCTCTGCCTTATCTTCTGTGGTGTCCTCGCCAACCCCGACACCATCCCCCGCTTCTGGATTTTCATGTACCGCGTATCGCCCTTTACGTACATCGTTTCAGGTATGCTGTCGACAGCCGTCGCCAACACCGAAGTCGTCTGCGCCGCCAACGAATACCTACATTTTGACCCTCCCTCGGGAGAGACCTGCATCCAGTACCTTGGAGAGTACATGCAGACCATGGGCGGTTACCTGAGAGACAACGAAACTACCTCGGACTGCCAGTTCTGCACCATCAAGGACACCAACGTCTTCCTGGCTGGCGTTAAGAGCGACTACAACGACCGCTGGAGGAACTTTGGCATTGCCTGGGTCTACATCATCTTCAACATCTTTGCCGCCCTCGGCCTGTACTGGCTGGCGAGAGTGCCCAAGAAGGGCGGCCTCTTTGGCAAGAAGAAGACCGACTAAGCGGCCTCCTTGCCCTCTCAAAAAAGTTTTCGTAAATGATGGAACGAAAGAAGATTCAACGAAAAGACGAACTGTGTGGAGGCTTTTGTGAACGAAGCGAGCTGTTTTAGAGAGGAGAGCTCGGGTGCAAACCTGGAGGAGGCACATTTTCCGCTCAACTGTATGGGGAGGCTTTGCCTTGGCTTTTCTTTCGTCTCTCTTGGAGCATGGCGGTTGCCAACACTTGTGTATTCAAATCTCCTACGGGAAATTGTGCGCGTAGATGATACATTCCCCCTTCTCCTTATGCCAACTCTTAATAGATATCCAATCCTAGAACATGGATCCTGCCTAGGGTCAGGCAAACGTTCATGTGTGTGGTCTTGGCTGTCCGAATACTTTCACTGCAATTTATTCCCCCCCGTAAGGCATCGGCCGGGCGGTCGTCTACGCCAACCAATGGCAACGAAGCCGCGCCGTCTAGGCATGCACTGCATCTTCTTGGGGCCGGGGGGGGGGGGGGCGCGGGGGGGGGGGGGGGGGGGGGGGGGGGGGCGGGGGGGGGGGGGGGGGGGGGCGGCGG